>CM023199.3:22452527-22665993 GCA_004115045.4 Sinella curviseta | reverse complement strand
ATATCACCACCTGAGATTATCTGTAGGACCGAACCAATTGTTGGAACGCTTCCAGGCACACCCAACATGTTTTGTAGACTTTGGACAGCAGACGTTTAGCAACCATATAGTGAGCACTGCAATAACTGAGTGTTATTGTCTGTATTATTCTAGTGCTATTAGAATAACAAAAGTCTTTCCCTTTCTCTGGAATACATGGGAGTGTCGGTACGGCTTCCAATGGAGCGAGGTGGTTTCAAACGGTGCATTATAGAAATGACTGGTTCACCATATACGAGAATATATAAGCAGATCTGCGATTAATTCGTATATGTGATTTAAAAATCGAATGCACTCTCTCCAAAATTCCATGGTATGTAGGTATATAAAGCTTATGTGACATAATCCTGACATTCGCGTTTTGTGCTAGACCTTGCCTACACAATTATGGATTTAATAAACCACTTCCAAAACATTCAAAGCCAAATGCGAAGGCATTTTTTTGACAAACATACATGTACTTGGAACTTGTGGCTGTAATACATTCAAACTATACAGTGGGCTCGTTGAATCCTGCAGTGTCACCTCCTCAAGTATTTACTTTAAACAGGAATGAATTGGTTTACTGTAAACAGGGAAATTCAATGCAAACACGGTAAACAATTTTCTTGAGAAATAATAATAGTCGTATTATTGTCTGTGAGAAGCCTTTTGTGAACAGAGTCATTTACACCACTGATATGGCACAAATGCGAAATATAACACAACCACTTTACCTCCTACAGATACAATACATTATAGCTGCAACAAACCAAACAAAGTTCATGTATCGGTTCATAAGTGGAAAAATGTCATTGTTCGCAAAGAAAAATACATTACATTCAAGGTTCTTTTCGATGTTGTATTCCTTTGAAAGAATAGCCCAAGAACATAAGAATTATGAGCACGCGCAACGTAGACGGGCTCCGCTTAGACTGTTTTTTGGAAAATTAGTGACATTAAGTAACCTTCATCGGAATGCCTGTCAGTTGGATAGGCAATGCTTTCAACATCTACCATACTAAAATATCAGGAAAACTGTTGTCGGCACAAAATCAGATGTGTATTTATTTGGATACTTTACGTATCTTGTAAATTAACGCAAGATGTTGGTTACTGTGGTATCCTGCATTCACAGCGTAGCTATTTACATAATCGGTTTATTAGTATCTGCAAACGCATTACCCAAATATCGGTGGGATTCCTCAAAATGTTCAAAGGAGCTCTTTGCGCCAATATTTCAGCATTCAAGTTGCACAATTATTTTTCCTTTGGATACTACACCAAATCAATTTTACCACAAAAATTGTTTCTATCCAGATATTATTTTGGGTTCATCTCGAAACGTAAAAATTTGTACAAGGAATCAATTCCCATTGCAAATTGTAAACGGGACCGTATTCTCCAAGATGTTTGCGCCCGTAAAACACGGAGTATCATGTACTGTATATATCTCAAAAACACCGCACGAACCATCTCGTCGGATAGGTAGAATACAATCCATTTACGACTCAAGGCTACACAATTATGTTGGAATCACATCTCGGCTGCTTTACAATTTGTGGACGTCCATTTCAAGAAACACCGATAATTATTTAGTTTATCCCGACATTGTGTTGGCGATAATGGACTCGTCCCAGATATTGCGAGGCGAATATAAATACTTCGTATTGGCACCATGGGAAATGTCCAACTCCCAGCTTCTCATTGTGTTTATCAACGGGAAAAGTAGTGCAACCGAACGTCTCAGTTGGTTTGGCGGTTGTTTACATGCGAAAAGCATCAATTGATTTTGTCTATTGCAGAATATTTATTTTTTATGACAATTATCCCAGTTGAAGATGGTTCCAGAGTAGCAGTTCTGACTCCAGTCGCACAGGAAAATCCTCTAAACGACCTTTATATCAGATCGTTTCATGGCGTCAAGTTAAACAACTTCGGATATACGCCAGACAGCTCATTCGAAGGGCAACGCGAGTGTAGTGATGTCATCAAACAGCTGAGGATTGCAGAAACTGGGTACAAACTGGACCAATGTATACGTGAAATGTTTATGATGTCTGAGAATTCCAGCGTTCACTATGCATATATGCGCTATCGCGTCAGATTATGCGACAGCTCGGACTTAAGCGATGTTGCGAACACTCATGTTGAAAATGCTTTACCGTTTGGAGTACAATTTAACGGACTGCGGTTTTCCGTAGTTTTGGGCAGAGACGAAAATATTGGAATCGCGGGAGGATTGGCGAAGACAGATGTTGGCGAGTTGCTATTGAGTCCGTTCACGCCGAAATCGTGGATAACGTTAGCAGTGACTATGGCACTGACATGGGCTATTCTAGCGCTTGGACGACTTAAGGAATCGTGGCTGTTTTGGATACTGTCGGTCCTCATAGAACAGGGTGATGGGAATATACGTTCACATAGGAACTGTAAAACCGCATTTCTGTTGCTTTTCTGGATGATGGGATGCGTTGTACTCCGCAACTTTTACACGTCCGTAATGTATTCCATCGTTACAAAGAGCCCGGAACCGAAAAGCGTTCCAACAACAAAGGAATTGCTTCGCGGGAGAATCTGATGCTCCTGTTCCAATGATGGCCGACCAATCAGTAGCAATCCTGCTCGGCAACATATGGGACACACGGCGTAGATACGGAAACATTTCCAGTGACGGTGCGGTTGATAGTATCGCGAGCAATCTTACAGCTCGACTGCAATTTATTGTTATCGAAGCTCTGGCGGATATTGCAGAAACAGTAAGCCTTGTATCAAATGTATCAAATGGCGTGGCTATTCATTGCCATTCATACTTGTCAGCGAAAAGTTACGACAATTCTTTGACAACACCAACCTAATCACCAAGCCGTTTTCCACCGATCGCAGATTTGCTTTGCTGAGAAACACCTTCACCATATATTCTAAACCCAACCTTGTACAGTTTCTGAACCCTTTGCTATCAATGTTTGCCGAGCGACATATTAAGGAGGACGTTACTGAGCCACTATTTCTAGCATCTCTACATTACTGGACGGTTAAGCGAAATTCGATTCTGGAACACAGATTGCAGCATTTCATTGCGTTATTGACAGATAATGGGATCTATAGCAGGTTGCTATTCCATGTCGATTTTACGGACCAAGTCAAGTTGATTAAAAATGTGGATCGAATCGGCAAGTTTCGGAACAAGTGGATCAAGTACACTTACAGCTTTCAGGCTCTGAGTGGAACAGTTACGGAAAGCAATGGGGACAGCGATCCGTATGAACCTTTGAAAATACAACAAACTTCAGTTATTCTCCTTCTCCTCATGTATTGGAGTGTAGCTTGTTTCCTTGCATTTATGTTGGAACATGTCAGTATTAATTGGAAGGCGTACAGTAATTTACATATTGCGAAAGTCCTACGGAGGATATCGGACGGATTTATATATTTTATCTGTCTTGGAAATGCATATTACAAAAGAATGTTGCACTTGCTATATTCCCAATACTAGCGTTTGTTCAAACACATGAACTAATTGTAGCTTTATAATTCTTATATTTAGCTGGCCGGGAAGAAACGGAAATAAAAATTATTTTGTTGAGAAATTCTGTGTCCAGTGTTAGCAGGCAAGGTTAATGGGACATATACATGAACTTTGGTTTTTGAACCACACCTTGAAAACTCAACTTCCTTCCAAGATTTAACAAACCTCTTCAAAAACATTGAAAGCTAATTGTGGAGCCGGTTTCAATAAACACAATAGTAAATATATATAAACTTGTGGCTACAATATATTCCAACTATTCAGTGTGGTCATTGAATAGTGTAATGTTACCTCCACAAGTATTTACTTTAAACAGGAATAAATTGGCGTAGTGTAAATAGGGAAATTCAATCCAAAGATGGTAAACACTTTTGTTGTCAAATAATAATAACGCTTCTGTCTGGAAGAACCCCTCTTTGAACAGAGGTATTTACAGCACAGAAATACAATACCATTGCAACATATAAAACAAGCACATTAACTCTTACAACAAAAAATTCAACTGCAACAAAACAAACAACATGAATCGGATCTTAATTGGAGAAGAATGTCATTGTTCGCCAAAAAAATACACTCTAGGACCTTCAAGATATTGTATTCCTTTGAAAGAATGCCACACGAATATTAGAATTATAAACACGCGCATCGCAGACGGGCTCCGTTTAGACTGCTATTTGGAAAGTAAGTGACATTAAGTAACCTTCACTTGAATACCTGTCATTCGAATAAATAATGTCTGCGGCATCAAGCAAACTAAAATATCAGGTAAACGTAACTGGTGTCGGAACAAAATCAGATGTGTATTTATTTGGGTACTTTACATAACTTGTAAATTCACGCAAGATGTTTGTTAGTGTTGTATCCTGCATTCACAGCGTAGCTATTTATATAATCGGTTTCGTGGCATCAGCAAATGCATTACCCAAATATCAGTGGGATTCCTCAAAATGTTCCACGGAGCTCTTTGCGCCAATATTTCAGAATTTACCTTGCACAATAATTTTTCCCAGTCAAACAACGCCAAATAAAATGTACCACAAAAATTGTGTCTACCCAGACATCATTTTGGGCTCGGCTGGAAACGTAAAAGTTAATACATTCTCATCGCAAATTGTCAAGGGAACCGTATTCTCGGAAATTTTTGCGTCGACAAAACACGGAATATCATGTACCGTATATATCACAAAAACACCACACGAACCATCTCATCGGATAGGTAGGATACATCTCATTTACGACTCAAGGCTGAGCAATTATGTTGGAATCACATCTCGGCTACTTTACAAATTGTGGACGTCCATTTCAAGAAATGCCCGTCATTATTTAATATATCCCGACATTGTGTTGGCGATAATGGACTCATCCCAAATGTTACGAAGCGAACATAAATATTTCGTATTGGCACCATGGGAAATGTTTAACTCCCAGCTTCTCATTGTGGTTGTAAACGGGAAGCGTACCGCAGGTGACCGTTACATTTGGTTTGGTGGTTGTTTTACATGTGAAAAGCAACAACTGATTTCGTCCATTGGAAACCACTTATTTTATTATGACAACTACCCAATTGAAGATGGTTCCAGAATAGCCATTCTGACTCCAGTCGCTCAGGACAACCTTGTAAACGACATTTACGTCCGATCTTGGGACAGATACAAGTTAAACAATTTCGGTTATTCTCTGGAGTACTCATTCGAATGGCAACTCCACTGCAGTGATGTGATCAAGCAGCTGAAGATAGTTGCCACCGGACTGAAATTGGACGTATGTGTCCGTGCAATGTTTATTATGTCTGAGAATTCCAGCAGAATTGAGTACGAATATTTGCGCCAACGGATCAGATTATGCGACAGCTCGGACCTAGGTGATCTAAAGAAAACTCGTGTTCAAACCGCATTCCCGTTTGGAGTACAATTTAATGGTTTACGGTTTTCAATAGTTTTGGGCAGAGACGAAAATCTTGGGATCGCCGCAGGATTGACCAAGACAGATGTAGGCGAGTTACTGTTGAGTCCGTTCACACCGAAATCGTGGATAACGTTAGCAATGACTATGGCACTGACATGGGCTATTCTAAGGCTTGGGCGACTTAAAGAATCGTGGCTGTTTTGGATTCTGTCCGTTCTTCTAGAACAGGGTGATGGGAATCTTCGTTCACACTGGAATTGTAAAACCGCATTTCTGTTGCTTTTCTGGATGGTGGGTTGCGTTGTACTCCGCAACTTTTACACGTCCGTAATGTATTCCATCGTTACCAAGAGCCCGGAACCAAAAAGCGTTCCAACAACAAAGGATTTGCTCCGCGGAGGACCTGATGCTCATGTTCCCATGTTGGCAGACAAATCAGGGGAAATCTTGCTTACTAATATATGGGACACAAGAAGCAGATCTGGAATCATTTCGAAATACAGTGCTGTTGATAGTATCACGAGTAATCTTACGAATCGATCGGAATTTATTGTTGGCGAAGCTGTGGAAAATTTAGGAAAAATAGTAAACCTTGTATCAAATGTATCAAATGGCTTGGCCATTCATTGCCATTCATACATGTCAGCGAATAGTTACAATGATGTTTTTCAAAGCAGTCTAATTATGACTAAGCCGTTTTTGACCGACGGCAGATTTGCTTTGCTGAGAAACACCTTCACCAGATATTCGAACACCAACATTCTACATTTTCTGAACCCTTTGCTGGTAATGTTTGCCGGGCGACATATTATGGAGGACGTTACTGAGCCAGCCTTTCTAGGTTCCCTACATTACTGGACGGTTAAACGAAATTGCATTTTGCGAATCAGATTTTATAATTTCATTGCGTCATTGACAGAGAGTGGGATCTATGACAGGCTGCTATTTCATGTTGATTTACTGGAACAGGTCAAGTTGATTAAGAGTGTGGATCAAATCGGCAAGTTTCGGAACAAGTGGATCAAGTACAGTTACAGTTTTCAGGCTCTCAGAGGAACAGTTGCAGAGAAGAACGGGGATAGCGAAGCGTACGAACCTCTGAAAATTCAACAAGCATCTGTTATTCTCTTTGTTCTCTTGTATTGGAGTACAGCATGTTTCCTCGTGTTTTTATCGGAGCACGTCAGTATTAATTGGAATGTGCATAGTAAGTTAGATATTGCGAAATTCCTACGGAGAATACCAGAAGGATTCATATTTTTCATCCGTGTTGGAAATGAACATTGGGACGTAATGTGGACGGCAAATTATTCTACGTGTTGGAGTTGGTTCAGGCACAAGAACTAAATGTAGTTTTAAAGTTAATATATTTAGCTTGTGTGAATAAACTCAAATGTAAGATTATTTTGTTGTGAGATAAATTGTTACATAAGTATTAGTCCTTCCTATAAAAAATCGACCTGTTTGATTACATGCACAATCCGTGTTTGTTACGGAATGTATTCATGCTGTCATGTGATGTGTGTCTCTGAATGTCCAAAGCAGTGATCATGCTGGGGTATGATTTTTTAAATCTTGCGACAAAAATCCCTCCATTTACTCAATGGCTTGTTTGTAATGAATAGTTTAGAAATCCTTAGTTTCGCTTGACATTTGATTGAATAATTCCTCAATTTGTGCATTACGACTACAAACTTTAATTATATTTAATCAATAAATATCTACACACGTAGGTATGTGCGTCAATGTTCAACTGGGCTGGACTGGAAAGTCCATTATCTATGAAGACATTATTAACATTATGCCTATGCCATATTCAAAGACGCAAGAATAAAGATGAACCCGAGTACACTAAGACTTTTCAATGCGTTACCTCAGTAAGAGCAAAGAAAGTATGCGATCTTTCCTCAACATAAAATATTCGATGCCCCTATAATCCAATTAGCAACATTCTTGTTGTAGCGTAGAATACCAAATTGTAGTTAAAATTGTATATTTTAAATTGTTGTAAATTAATAAGATGTATGTAGCATGTGTACAAGTTGTCATTTAGACTGTGCATGCTTAGGGTATAAGTTTGCTATTTTGTCAGCATGGCTAATGGTATAATATGGCCATGGTATAACTTTGTAGCCTAATAGTATAGGGGGGTCTTGGGCCAAGGTATAAGTTTGTCTATCAGTATGACAAGTTGTAGTCACCTGTTACTCGTAGACTGAGAAAGCATTATTATTTCTCAGTCGTCAAGGAAATCTAGTTTTTAGTTTGTTATTTTGGCGTTACGTCCACTGCGTGCGGATGAAGAGGTCAAGAGGAGAAAAGGAGAGTCGTCAGTAACGCCAGTAGTTAGTTGTTGATTGTTCTTGCTGTCAGTTCGTTGTCAAAATTATTGTCTTGTTCTTGGTTGATTAAAAGCGTTTGTAAAAATTGTAACTTGTCAGTTTTTCGCGTGCTTTTATTTGTAACGGTTAAGTCATCGTCGTTAACTGAGCATTTAGCTAACTGAGCATCGTAAAAACATATGGTCCTTCTCGCTATAACTGAACTAGCACTTGGAAAACAGTTAATTTTGTTGTAAATTTTCGTAAAAAATGCCAGTTACGACCAGAGGAATGGCTGCTGCCACACAAAACACAGGGAATGGATTATGGGAGAAAATCAAAGCCGTTGGACACGACCAGCGTGAAAATGGACAGGAAAGGAGGGGAATCGATCGGGAAGCAGTAGCTTCAATCGCCCAGCAGATCCGGCAAGATTTGGCAGGATTTCAAGCGGAAAGGATTCACAGAACCCCAAGCCTACCAGTACTTGACCAGATGTCGCAGTTGCCTCCACTCAGCAATGGAAGCATCGTGTCACACCGGACTAAGTCTAGCAGCAGCTCATCCAAACTCAGAAAGCAATTGGAAACCGAAGAAAAGTTAGCAGCAATTCGGGAACAAGAACGACAGCTTGAAGCTCAACGCCTGTCGGATCAACGGAAGCTCATTGAGTTGAGAGCTGAAGTTGAAGATGAAGAAGATGAAGTCAACAGTGTCTTGGAACTGCTCGATGTTCCACCAGCCAGGCCAGACGTGGCAAATTGGGTAACCAATACAACAGGAGTTGCAGAGAATCTGGAGGACCTTCAAGACCATGTGCATTTACAACAGCCGGCTTATAACGTAAATGCACCCCATCCTCAGTTTCCACAAATGACCCACCCAACCCAGCTGGACAGAAACAAAGAACACAGAAGAGACACCGAAGATTCCAGCTTCCAGAAAATGGCAGATTGTTTTGCTTCTGCTATGCAAAATGTGATGCAGTCTGTTCGCCCAAATCATGATTTGCGGAATTTTGCGGCGAGACAGACTGGAGCTAAGGATCTTCCAGAGTTTTATGGAGATCCTGAAGAGTGGCCTGCATTTATTGGCAGATTTGACTCCTCAACCAAACTTTGTGGATTCTCCAAGGAGGAGAATATCATCAGATTGCAGCGAGCCTTGAAGGGGAAAGCAAAGGAATCTGTTGTCTCCATGCTCTCCTCATCCTGCAACATTGAAGACATCTTGGACGTTTTAAGGAAACGTTTTGGTCGCCCGGACCAGGTCATAAAAAGGATGCTGGAAAAGGCGAAGAATGCACCCACACCAGTGGACGGGGATTTCCAGACTCTTGTGGATTTCTCAATCATTGTCAAGAATTTTTGTGCCACAGCGGAAGCACTGAAGCTTCCACTGTACCTGAATAATCCTCAGCTTTTGGAGGAATTCAGGAGGAAACTACCAAGCCACTTACAACTGGAATGGGGACGATTTGTCGTCAAAAGTGGACATGACGCCGACCTACGTGACCTTTGCTCGTTTCTGGATGAAGTTTCATCTGCAGCTGTGTATGTGTGTGACGTGTCATCCTCCCAGTCCAAGAAGCCCAAGCAACGTGATCAATGCTTGGTGGTGTCGGACCTTGGTTGTTTGTTGAAGTGCAAAGAAGCACACTCGTTGTCGGCTTGTCCGAAATTCAGGAAAATGAAGACGGAGGAACGCTGGGACATGGCGAAGAAGCATCGTGTTTGTTTCTCGTGTTTGGACAAAGGACATTCCCGAACGAAATGTCCTCGACCATTTCCCTGCGATAAGGATGGATGCAAACGTGAACACCACCCACTGCTTCATTACACAGAAAAGAAGAAAGACGTTGACAAAAAGGATGGAGATGGAGCTCGACCTGACGTGAATTGCGTAGTGTCTCAATCAAGCTTACCCGTTGGAAATGTGTTGATGAAGATTGCTCCGGTTGTATTGATTGGACCTGCTGGGAAATTAACTGTGAACGCTTTCTTGGATGATGGATCATCTTGTACGATACTAGAAGAAGACGTCGCTACACAGCTTGGACTGGAAGGAGATTTACAGCCGTTGTACCTGAATTGGCTTGGAGGAAAGAAGGAACGTGACGACACGTCCATGGTTGTTTCGCTGCGCATTCGAGGAGTGGACGAACCGGAGGAGCATGAGCTGACTAATGTCAGAACAAAGAAGAAATTGGATCTTCCTGTCAAGCCAATCTCTGACTACAAAAATGCTAGGAAGTGGAGTCATTTGGAACTTGTGCCTTTCCCTGACGTCTTACCTCAGAAGCCTTCCATCATCATTGGAGCTGATCACAGTCACTTGCTTTTACCGAGAAAAGCTTGTGAAGGTCCTTCTTCATCTCCTATTGCCATCTGGACTTATTTGAGATGGGTGATTCATGGACCTAGTGGAAGATTTCCCTCTTTGAAGACAGGACACATCTCTTTGGTGAACGTGGAAGACGTGGACCCCGACCAACTCCTTCACGACTTGGTGAAGGAGCAGTTTCGTTTGGAAGCACTCGGAGTTGTAAATTGCAAGCAATTGCCGCAGTCCAAACAGAACGAGCGAGCCTAAGCACTTATGGAGAAAACATCACGTCAAATTGGTGATTATTGGGAAACGGGAATGCTCTGGAAGTCGGACGATTTGACACTTCCAGAAAGCAAGTCAGCTGCTTTGCGAAGACTGAAAACGTTGGAAAAACAGATGGACAAAGACGACTCTTTTGCCTCAATGTACTGCGGAAAGATTGATGAGTACTTGAAGAAGGGTTTTTGTCGCAAGTTGAGTTCGGAGGAAGCCGCCGTGGAGAACGGTCGTGTTTGGTACCTGCCTCATTTTGGACGGACGAATCCAAACAAACCAGGAAAACTCAGGTTGGTGTTTGACTGTGCAGCTAAGGTTAACGGAACTAGTCTCAATGACGCTTTGCTGCAAGGGCCAGACCTGATGAGTCCTCTTATCAACGTATTGCTCAAGTTCCGGCAATTTGAAGTCGCCTTCAGTGGGGACATACGAGACATGTTCCATATGGTGAGAATTGTAAAAGAAGACGTAACTGCATTACGCTTCTTGTGGAGGGGGAAAGACCGGAGTCGTCCTCCGGATATTTACACGATGGACGTAATGGTTTTTGGAGCTGTCTCATCGCCGTTTCAAGCTCAGTGGATTAAAAACCGGAATGCCATAGAGTTCGAGCAAGATTTTCCAGAAGCTGTGGATGCCATTTTAAACCGTCATTATGTAGACGACTATTTGGACAGTTGCAGTACACAGGGAGAAGCCATCAAGAAAATCAAGGATGTTCGAGAGATTCATCATCGTGGTGGATTCGAGATACGAGGATGGCTTTCCAATCGAGAAGAAGTGGTACTCGCTGTTAATCCTCTTGTCAAGTCAGAAGCTCAAACGCTACAGCTGAAAGAAGACAAGTTGGAGAGGGTGTTGGGATTACATTGGGATCCGAAGACAGACATCTTCAAATTCAAGACCTCGTTCCGTGGAGTGGATCCGAAGATCATCGCTGGAGACACAATTCCCACGAAACGAGAATTGTTGAAACTTATCATGAGTTTGTTTGACCCGCTCGGCTTCATTGCACATTTGACGGTTAGAGGACGAATTCTGCTACAAGATGTGTGGAGGAGTTCAATTGGATGGGATGAACAGCTGAAACCCGAGCAAGAAGAAAAATGGAGTAACCTGTTAACACAGATAATGAAAATTCCCGATGCCGTTATCCCGAGATGCTTTGCGCCAGAAATTTCCAGCAGTACAGACCTTCAACTGCACGTTTTCTGTGATGCTAGTCAGCAGGCCTTCAGTTGTGTGGCATATCTTCGAGTCACTGGGAGGGGAGGGGAGATTAGTGTCAACATCATCATGGCCAAAGCTCGAGTTTCGCCGATCAAATGTGGCTCCATCCCGAGATTGGAAATGGAAGCTGCTTTGATGGGAGCTAGGATGTGCAAGTTTATTTTGAAGAATTTGGACCTTAAAATCACATCTAATTATCTCTGGACCGATTCTAAGAACGTGTTGTGTTGGATCCGCGCTGAGGACCCGTCCAGGTTCAAAGTTTACATTGCACACAGAATCGGGGAGATACTGGACCTGACTGAAGCAGAAAATTGGAGATGGGTGCCAACTGCGGAAAATGTAGCAGATGACGCCACTCGTGATCTCGTTCCAGCTGATGTCACAGGAGAATCGCGATGGTTCAATGGACCTGGATTCCTGAAGAAGCCTAAGTCTGATTGGCCACAGGAAAGAGGAGCTGAGTTAGTCGGTGCGAGCGATGAAGACCTTGAGGTAAAGAAGATGTGCTGTATGGTGATTACGGTGGAAGATATGCTGCCCAAAGTGACCAACTACAGCAACTGGATGAAGCCTACGAGAGTCACAGCTTGGATGCTACGTTTTGTAGGAAACTGTTTGTCAAAACGTGAAAAACTGGACAGAATTACCAGGCGCTGTATTACTGTGAGCGAGATAAAAAATGCTGTGAAATTGTGGATACGCCAGTGTCAAGAAACGAGTTTCACAGAAGAAATCCAGTGCCTGATGGATGGAAAACCAGTACCGAAATCATCACGTTTGTCAGCTCTATCGCCAGTTTTACGAGATGGGATTCTGTGTGTAAACAGCAGAATTTCAAATGCACCTCAGTTACGTGAAGAAGCGAAGTTTCCAGCTATTTTGGACCCGGGCCATCACTGGACTAAACTGTTGTTGCAGTGGTATCATCGTATTCACGGACATCATGGAGTGGAACTAATCTGCAATGAGATTAGACAACGCTATTGGGTCATTGGGCTGAAGTCAGCTGTGAAGAAAACCGCTCGAGATTGTTTGGAGTGTCAAATGAGGAAGGCCAAGCAGATTGTACCTCAGATGGCTGACTTGCCAGAAGTTCGAGTGAAGCAGCCACACAGACCATTCACCTACGTTGGAGTCGACTATTTTGGGCCGTTGGACGTGGTGAACGGGAGAAAGCATGAGAAGCGCTACGGAGTCTTGTTTACGTGTTTAAGTACACGTGCCGTTCATTTGGAAGTCGCTTTCTCGCTCTCCACAGATGACTTTATGATGGCGTTGCATCGTTTTGTCAGCCGTCGTGGAGCACCTGAGGAACTTTGGAGCGACAACGGGACCAACTTTCGTGGAGCTGACACAGAGATGAAGAAATGTCTTCAAGAAATGGATCAGGACAAGATCGAGGACAAGTTGACCAACCGTGGAATAAAATGGAATTTTATTCCTCCTGGAGCTCCTGGAGCATGGGAAAGACTCGTACGCTCCGTGAAGATTGCCATGTCAGCCATTTTGAAGGGGATAAGTCTCTCTGACCAAGTCCTGTTGACAGTTTTGGCAGAGGCTGAATCATCCGTCAACAGTCGTCCGTTGACTGTCGTTTCCAGTGACAAGGACGACACAGAAGCTATTACACCAAATTGCTTCCTGATGGGGACTACCAGCACGAGACAACCACCTGGAGTCTTCAATGACGGAGATCTGTCGTTGCGAAAGCGTTGGAGACACGCACAAACCCTCGCAAACCACTTTTGGAATCGCTGGCTAAAGGAGTACCTTCCGTCGGTGGCATTGCGAACGAAGTGGACACAGAACACCCCTTTCACACAGTTGGAGAGCTAGTTTTTGTCGCCGACGCAAACCAACAACGGAACCAGTGGACGAAAGGAGTCATTGTGGAGGTATTTCGCCAGAAGAAGGACAAGAAAGTTCGTGTAGTGGACGTCAAGACCGCAGCAGGGATAATCCGAAGACCTGTGACGAAGCTGTTCCGAATTCACGGATGGATCGGTGGTTCTAGCAATTAGAACCACTGGGAGGGGAATGTTGTAGCGTAGAATACCAAATTGTAGTTAAAATTGTATATTTTAAATTGTTGTAAATTAATAAGATGTATGTAGCATGTGTACAAGTTGTCATTTAGACTGTGCATGCTTAGGGTATAAGTTTGCTATTTTGTCAGCATGGCTAATGGTATAATATGGCCATGGTATAACTTTGTAGCCTAATAGTATAGGGGGGTCTTGGGCAAAGGTATAAGGTTGTCAGTCAGTAGGAGAAGTTGTTGTCACTTGTTAGTCTGTAGGCTGAGAAAGCATGTTGTTTCTCAGTCGTCAAGGAAATAGTTTTAAGTTTGTTATTTTGGCGTTACGTCGACTGCGTGGGGATGAAGAGGTCAAGAGGAGAAAAGGAGCGCCGTCAGTAACGCCAGTAGTTTTTTAGTTGTTCGTTGTTCTTGTCAGTTGTTGTCAAAATTATTGTCTTGTTCTTTGTTGCAATAAAAGCGTTTGTAAAATTGTAACTTGTCAGTTTTTCGCGTGCTTTTATTTGTAACGGTTAAGTATCGTCGTTAACTGAGCATTAGGCTAACTGAGCATCGTCAAAACAATTCTAATACAGCTGCAAGGAATTATCATAATTGTAATTTAATGAATTGTTAATAGTTTTTGTCTCGAACTGCTACTATAACTAGTGACACACAATTTATCTAATATAAAATGATATAGAGCAATTATCAAAATCCACATACCGTACAAAGAATTATTCGAAATGCCTATGTATCTCCTTGTTGATACATATGTATCCTCATTTCGACTCCGAAAATACACTTTCGCTTGAATGGATTACATAAACTACCCTGCTAGGTTTGCGCGTCTATTAGTATTGTGTGACTTTCATATAATACCTTCTGCGTGTCTGAAGGTATATCCCAGATTTATTCCATAATTAAGGCGGAGGTTCTAGAATATAATTACCGACATTCCAATATTCATAAAATATTTTAGAAATATTTATGAACTTCTGAAATTTGTCTGCCAGTTTTTATCATTCGTAAGCAACAAAAAACTCTGATCCTTAAAATAATTGTTGAGATCTATTGCCGACAACGACTGATTAAAATACGCATACCAAACCTTTATCCACGTGCGAGGTTGCTGAGAGATGGTCGAGGGTTTACAATCATTCCCAGTTTGTATCATGAGTAACTATACTCCAGCTAAAGTATTTTCTGATTGAAAAAATTCACCATCCAAAAGTAATCCCCTGATTGAAGAAATTGCATACAGCATAATTGCATTTAAGTTACGCCGTCATTCTGCAAAAATAGCAACAACAGCAACGATAAAGAACGTTTTGAACATAGTTTGGAATTATTTGTATTACATCAGTCACTAGCAAAGCTCAAATTTGAGCAGCAAATGTCCTAAATGAATTGTTACATTCATTTAGTTCAAGCGACAGTGGTAAGTTAGGCTCACCGTTCACTTGGAATTTTGCGAACATTTCATTGCAACAATTACAATAGACCTTATGACCAGCGCTTTTAATTGCGAATGCTAAATTGAAATTTGGTCTAACATTAAGTTTTTCCCATACGAAGCACCGATTTGACAATTCTTTTTGTAGATTTTGTCCTTTAACCCTTTAATTTAAAGCAAGCTAGAAAGGCTTGTCACTTTCTAAAATATTCCCATTTTGCCCAATCAAGTGGGATACTGCTAATTTTTGTTAAAATTATAACGCTGCCGTCATATTAAACATAGACATTTCAAGATACCAATCGACGAAAGATGTATCAAATTGAGCGTGAAAATGAAAAAGCAATTAAATATATAAGTGACGGATTCCAGTTCCAATAGCATTCCAATTGAATACGAATCCAACTGATGTTCCATGTCAGTAGAGTATAGGGTATCTAATTACTTTTTAAATGGAAGCATGTTCAATCTTCATTGTGTAAAGTAAAATGATTCACTAAGCCATTAGCCAGTCATACACTCATAACGGTCCTAAAGTTGAACACGAAATTCTATTGATTGCAATCGAACGGATGTTCCATCGATTATCATATTCCCCAAAATATCAAATGTTCTATATGATATAGTTCCTAGCCTGTTCAAGCCGTCGTGGAATAATCAAGAACTTTTATATGAGCAGTGTTAATACTTTGGTACACGTTGGATTAGACAGAAGCAACCATGGGTCTCTTTGTATTGGAATTGCGTGAAGAAAGCCTTTGAAACTGTTTTAAAGGCATTTCAATGGGGAATGCATTGTGCAAAATTGGGGAATATATTGTCCAATCTTTCCCGATTTAATTTTTTTTGTTAAAAAGTGTAACTTAGATTGTTGATTAGAACGTAACACCATTTGTACCATCGTCACACACAACATGTCTGTAATGAACAATCCAAACTTTTCTAATGGAATTGGATATCCTAACCACGTCATCTTTATGACTATTTTAATTGTAACCCTAGCATACAACGAAGTTTATGGGAATGATAGAAACGTCAAGCAGGAGACCATCCGTGAATCCCTCAAGCCGTATTTCTACAAACTGAATATATTGTATGAGCAGTTTGAAATATCCTTCCATTCCTTCGATGGTGACGAACTACATTTTGTGTCAGATAAAGTTCGCACCATGACATTCAAAAACTACAACAAGAACATTGAGAGATTGTTTCCTTTCAAGCATATCCAACCCAATCAGGTGGTATTACACGCGTTTAATGGAAACGTATCCCGATTTGGCGACGCAATCTCTACATTTTCAGATCTGTGCATGCATCCAACAACGCAGTTTCTCCGAATTGATTATTCCCAAGTACCCACTGAAATTTCCAAGAACGACAGTGATATCCTCAAACACTATTTTAACTTCCCTGCGTTTACTGTAACGGTTTCACAAAAAGGAAACAGCCTGTCTTATGACATTTCCTGCCCTTCTGCGGA
Organism: Sinella curviseta; assembly: GCA_004115045.4. Classification (NCBI taxonomy): domain Eukaryota; kingdom Metazoa; phylum Arthropoda; class Collembola; order Entomobryomorpha; family Entomobryidae; genus Sinella; species Sinella curviseta. The sequence continues at coordinate 22,649,430 of CM023199.3, read as the reverse complement.
TAAGCACTATAAATGCTCTGGAAAATTTGCAATCAATTTTGTTGAGCAACTAGTGAACCCAATCGGGATTCATAGAAGGTTTCGTTCAAGTTTTCAAAATGCTTAAGTTAAAACTCTGGTCCTACTGCCATTTGTGGGTATGAATACAAGTTATTATCTCACAAGCAGCTCAGTTTGTGCTAGACTTAAATTTACTTCATTGCGGTTCAAATTTTGTAGCCGGGATATATTGGCCACGATTTTACTTTCAAAAGTACACAATATCTCAGCAATATTATTGAACAGATTGAGTAATATTGAGCGGCGTGAAATGGATAAAGGATACACATCACGATATATTGATTTTGGTGTACGTTACACCAATTTCCATAAGTGGGAATTCTCTAAAAGCTACAAAGTATACACGGGATTGTATCATTTAGACGCGCATAAAGAATTTGTGATTTACTGCAAAGATGTATTAGAATTGAGACACAAGAATGTTAACTTGACTGTCTGGACGGAATCTTTCTGTACTGAAATTTGGTTGGCGCTCATTAGTACAATACTGGCAATTACAATTCTAGCTAAGAGACACGCCATCTATAGAAGGATTTCAGATACATCAAAAATTTTGGACTTGCTGGGCGCTATGATGGGAAGTTCTATACCCAATTATTGGAGAAAAATCAAAGTGTTTCTTGTTTTTCAGATTGTTGGTTAATTCTTTTCTCAATTTTACTCCAATGGAATCGTAAGCGTGCTAGTTGTATTCGAACCGAAAACGCCATTTAATTCTCTGGAAAGCTTGCTCAAGGCAAGACATAAGATTCTTTATGGAAATACTTACTCCGTTACTCCTTGGGAACTTTATTACGACAGCTTTAACAAAATGGGATTAACCAAAGTTCTCAATGGAAGCTTTCACAACGTTTCGGGAGAGTGGAATTCACTAGGAGATTCTGGAATTGCAAAATATCTAAGAAATAAATATGCAATCCCAATGCTGTCAGACAACCTGTATGATACGTTGCTGTATTTGAACAGACTGGTTCAAAATGGGACAGGGAATGAAAATATGCAATGCTTTCCTTTACTGCAGGATCCACTACTCAGAGCTGATTCGTTTCTGGAAGTTTACACTGTCAACAGATACTGGTTTCTACAGACTTACTCCCGAATTCGACAATTCGGATTGACTGAGATTTGGGAGACGTGGAGGCATTTCGCGTATAGACTTTCTAATCAACTGCCCGTCCAGAACCCCAGCATTACACCGGCTATACAAAATGGGGACCAGATTCGACTATCGGAATATTGGGGCATCCTGACAGTTGTTGGTACACTGCATGCATTGAGCATAGTTCAGTTTATATTCGAAGCAAAAATACAGGTCCAATTTACTCCACTTAAGCGTTTCATGGTGCTCTCGTGGGATCGTGTAGTGGAAGCCGTCAATTATATTTTATCGCAGCTTAAATCCATATGCTGCTACTTGAAATGTGTATCGCGCTCAATGGATTTGAACATTGGTTGATTCGAGTACTACCAATTTAAGGAAGATTTGTTACCATTGTAGTCATAAATTCTGAAATCATCGTTATCACGTTACAGTTACTATCTATATCTGCGAATGTCTGTCGTTGGGATGACCACACGCTCATCATGGCTGCACAAAACATTATTATCCAACCCGTACTTATTTTTGTGTAGAAGCAAATTGTGTATTGATTTGGTCCACCGTCCACCGGTTTTCCGCTGGGCGGAACTTGAAGCAACACATGCCGATATAATTAAACCAGCCAGACTACAGAGTATTTAAATATAGAGACGCAGACTTGTGATCCTGAATGCCCGCCTTACATTGCTTTAGTCGGTCCTGAATACATTAACATACAGATATTCAAAATTCTTTACTACCGTTAAATTCAAAAGCAACATCATCAACATTTGTCGCTGTGCATAGCCATCACTTACCCTAACATACTTACCATTACCCATTTAAATTGAGTCCTTTTGCGTTTCACAATTTTACGACAGAGATGAAGTACAAAGCTATGCATTATCAGAATAATATTTTTCTGATAACCTCAAAAATAACCATGTTTGAAATGGACATAATATATAAATGATCGTCCACACACATTAGAATTTAAAATGCCTTCCCTCTTCGACGTCGAAACTCGTGGGGATCCGACTATTATTAGCGTATACAGATGGACGTGGGGAAAGGTTTTTGCGTAGCAAATGTAGTATATGGATGACGGAGGGTATCAAAAAGCCACAAGTCCAAAACGCCACAATTTAAAAAGCCACAAATCCAATAAGCCACACGTCTAAAAATCAAGGGATCTGTTACTAGAAGGATTTAATTTGAGTTAGGTTAGGTTAATTAAGGTTAGGTTCGGTAAGGTTAGGTAAAAATAGGGAAGAAAACTATTCTGTTATTAGATATTTTTTATTGTGGCTTATTGGATTTGTGGCTTTTTGGATTGTGGCTTTCTGGATTGTGGCTTTCTGGATTGTGGCTTTCTGGATTGTGGCTTTCTGGATTGTGGCTTTCTGGATTGTGGCTTTCTGGATTGTGGCTTTCTGGATTGTGGCTTTCTGGATTGTGGCTTTCTGAATTGTGGCTTTCTGGATTGTGGCTTTCTGGATTGTGGCTTTCTGGATTGTGGCTTTCTGGATTGTGGCTTTCTGGATTGTGGCTTTCTGGATTGTGGCTTTCTGGATTGTGGCTTTCTGGATTGTGGCTTTTTGATACAGACAGCTTTTTAGCAGTGTTTAGAATATTTCACATGGTTTGTGTAAGCATAAATAATCGACTGAAAGACGGGAATTGCCTGTAATATGCATCTTTTCTTGTCCACTACTGCGTCTTTAAGCATTGCCGGCGCCATACTTAGTCAAATCGCATGATGCGAAGGATGAGCACCAGACTTTTAAGAAGAATATTACTTTCCGTCGTCCGATCTCTGGCATGAAAATGGAGATTTTAAATACAATTTTAAATACATACATTATAGAGTACTATTTGACGAAAATGGCCAATATGCATAGTTTTGTATGTCAATTTACGGACGATACGCTTAAAAATACCTTTTAATGAAATTTTGAAATGTTTGATTTTTGACCTCTCCAACACCAATTGTATTCTTAAAATCGCTATTTTCATTGATTAACATCATTACGAACGTCATGAGCAATGTCCAGGTCGGTTTTTAGCCAGTTGCGCTGAATAAGGTAGAATAAAAACTTTGTCCACTGAAAAAACCAGTTTTTCTCAATGTACCCCGTGATATCAAACTTCTTCTGACCAAAGCATTTTTGCTTTTCAAATACCTGTTACATCTTTATGTATACTGACTTGTGGAGTTGCTGTATTTTATTATATATAATGACGAGATCGTGCACTTCAAATATGTAGGTTGCATGAGCTTTTGCTATTTCTTCAAATACCTGCGAAACACGTCACTTGATCTTTATGATGGAGGCAGAATTTAAAGGGCTAAAGTAATGCCAAAACTCTAATTGGTGTCGTCATGAAATATTTTCACTATTTCAGGTGTCTTTGTTTCAAATTGAAGATATTGTAAATTTTAAGGACTGTCGGCGGAGGAAGTTTTGATCTGATATATTATTCCTCTAGCTTCTCAGAGCTTGCATTTTACTATCCAGATACCCAACAACCGTTTGTACCTGTTAACTTATAACGAGTTATATATAGAGTAAACGGAATTTATTATCACGTATAGATATGTTTATTTATATTGTGTCGAAAAATGCACATCTGCAAAGTCTGGAAAGCTTCCATTCGGTAAGCAAGATGAACTAAATGTGTGAAATCACCACGGGACTAACAAAAATTATCACTTTAGTCATCTTAAAGCTATGGTAGCTTTAAGTCAACTTTAGGATATATCTCCTCATTCATTATTGAATTTAGTCACTTCCGCACCACAATGTGAGCTTTCTTTTGCAACAACGAATTTAATCTATACCCTACCTATTTGTGATTATTATAAAGGCGATAGTGAGAATTAGGCTGTGATGCTCCAACAAAATATTGTCTAGTTTCATGACAAGATACAACGTCACATTTGTTCATGCCAGTCTTTCTTTGCAAATTTATACTACAGGTTGTGGCTGACAGCGGTATTTCATTAATTTAGTAGTGATTGGGATAGTTACTATTGGTAATAATGGTAAATGCCAGTTTTGAATAATAAATAAAATTAAACTTTTCGATCACAAAACTTTAAATGACCATTCTAGAAGGCAGCCAGTGCATTCGTTCAAAAATATATTTATGTACACATCTTGTTGGCTGGCTAGCATGTTTACTAATACTGAATGAAAAAGAATTAATTTAAATAGCAACACGCAGTGCGATTTGGATAATGTAGTCAAACGTCTCTTAATTTATCAGTTGAAGCCTCTCAATGTTAAAACAAAATTGTCTCCTTCAGTAAGGAGTTCACTCATTTTAGTATAGAGAAACTTTAGACAGCGTTTGAACAAGCAAACCTTCCATCCAACCTAATTATTTAGACTATTTATGGGCTAGCTGCAACTTCACTCGTTCGCACATCAACCGAACTGATCGAATTCCTGTCAAAAATAAACAATCCTATAAAATTATATATAGGCATTCCAGGATGGATGAATTCTTATTTGTATTTTCATTAACGGTAAAATCCTAAACTTAATCTTGGAATAAATTAATCAACTTAAAGTTAATATTTACAAATGTAGATTTATTCAATCTCAATAGTCTCTTTTTCAGTTATCTCTTAAGAAATTATTTGTGTACGTGCCTAAATAAAACCAATTGCTTTCCTTTAATTTAAATGGGAGCGATTTATTAAACGCAAAAATTGTTACACTTAAATACTAGCATCTATAATGCTTAGTTACGTAGCAACTGGGATGCAAAGTAGAACGCAAATACTTAGCACACTCACTGTCTACTGCCATTTACAACTATTGTGGCAGAAGAGATAGAGAAGAAAACACCTGTTCTTACAATGAAATTTCCACTGAATATTGTTGCAATAATGTTGAAATTTACCAAAAAATCGGACAGCATGGATAGCTTTGTTATGAACACAGTGTAATACTTCTCATTACATAATCTTCTAAAACCTGGCAATGGCATCTAAATATTTGATGCAGCTAAACTGACAGCATGGAGAAGAAGGAATTATTTTTTATACATTGTAATTGATAAGTTGAAATTCAATAATCTAATGTACCCCGCTGTTCACAACAAATACTCCAACTGTTTTTAAAGTTTTTACAGGAACATGTTGTATGTACTGTAAAAGAGAGGGCGAAAGCCCACAAGAAATTGAACAAAGAAAAGGAGAGGCGCAAGTTTTTAATTTGACAGCTAGAGCTTTAGCATTGCGAGAATAGCCCAGCTATCAGTGTGTTGCTGTTAGAAAAAAATATAGAAGCAAAGGAGGAGAGCAGACGAAAATCAGTTTTAGTGTTTTGTTAGGCATTCGTTGTTTAGCTGAGCTGGAAGAAGGAAGGAGTATTACAAAAGTATTATTTAGCTACGGCGATGGTTGTGAAGATCAGATACTCCAATTCGGGCATGTTTCTTGTTCATCTTGTGGAACATAGGCGCTGTGTGGCTGATCAATCTTAATCTGATCAATCTTAATTTCAATTAATATCGATCCATGGGGGTTATCCCAATCCCCAAGTGTGCCGCAATATTTTCTAAATTATCTCAAACCAATGAAAGCGAAAAAGCGTTTTATTGATTGTCCTCACTTGAATACTGATTTTACATTTTTATCACATACAACACAAATAAGCAAATCTAAAGACTATAAATTTTTTCCTCTTTCATCCATAGATACTGTCCAAAATTTAATTTCCCCTTAAATGTTTTCTCACACATGCTTTCATAGATTCCTCAGGATTTCTTTCAGTCTGAAAATAAGCTGATTATGTTCATTGATAATATAGTCCTTACATATTACTGTAAGAATTTTAATCGACGATGCAACTTGATTCTGGATTTCTGTATTTACTCATTTCAAACAAGCCATTGAGTAAATGGAGGGATTATAATATAAGTATCACAGTCGTCATATAAATTAAGCCGTATAATAGCTCGCAATAAATTATACAACGCAATTTTTCACCGCGTATGCAACAATAGGCTTAAGATTTAAATTTGAAAGTAAATTTTGAGCTGCTGGCAAATTTGTAAAAATGTACTGCTACATTACTACTCGTCCTTGCCTCGCCACTATCTGTGTGCTTTCGATTAATGGAACATTTACTTCAACAACCTCCATCCATTGCCTTTTGACAAGCAAAATGAAGTAATTATTCTTTCAGGTTATTCCGAAAGCAATTCTCGGACACTCCCACACTATTCAATCCAGCACAGCCCAGATAACGTCTCACAATAATATGTTAAATAAAAAATTAAACTTTATTTTGTCAACTATTCCTTTGAGGCCATTGAATCTGAAAAAGTACTAATGTTCGTCGTCCAGTAAAATGAATAGTTGTCGCTTTCATCCGGCAGTATATCCTTAACAACAGAATCTATATAAAACTTTAAATGCCTCTCGTTAAAGATTTGAGTGACAAGCATAGTATAAATCTCAATATGTAGTGCAGAGGAAAAATAAATTATAAACTGTGACTGATCTTGTTGAATGCAGGGCAAACTTAAAAAGTCACTTTATTTTCCCTAAAGGGATTATGACGCCATACTTAATTCTTAAACAAGAAAGGGAGTGAACCGTTACATAACATAGCTAAAAACCACTAGGTAGAAGTACATTCATTAATTCATATACTTTCCTAACTTAACTTTTTGCACCATAACAAGACAAACGAGTTCACCGTGTTCCTTCGACCTCCCGAATATCATACGTTCGGCAGGTGGCATAACTCCGAAAAGTCTCCAACCGTAACCATAATAAGTAACTCCAGAACAGAAGTTTATTTTATTTAATATTAAATTTCTTCATTATCTTCCAAAGGTTACATAGGTACTCATTATTACTTCAGGAAAACGCCTAAACAAAAAACATATCTTGTTTTTCAATATTCGTCGCCCAGGTAGTAAATATGATAAATGTTGTCAAATATATGTAAAATAACAGCATGTCAATTCGTTCTATCAATTGGTGATAATTTTAAACGAAAGAGTTGTGATATTTAAGAAAAAAGTACCCACTACCGCGAAACTGTTCAATTACAACTTGTCAATAAGATAATATATTGATTGATAACACGGCCTAATATTTTAAAGCCTACATATTCGAGTCATGATTTCCCCAAGCTCTCATAAAACATAACTGCAGGTTTGTTTCATTTTGAGTTCTCCAAAAGAAGATAAAGCGTAAATTTAATAGCCGGTTAATTGTTACTTGCTTGGCTTGTGGAATGCACGTATACCAACTAGTTCAACAACTCAGAAAATCGTGTAGCCTACAAAGCGTAGGCGCATGGGGAACACAAACACATTGAAATAAAATCATTCTCCATAAAATTTTGTTTATTAAGCATTCATAAGCTCATGTGAAATCGCCACATGAATTTGTTTGTAGGACTTCCACTAAGAAATCGTTTACATAAGGATTTCTCAACTTTCTCCGAGTGGGAGTAGTTTAACAAATAATATGAGGGCAGAGACTTTGAGGTATGCGAGGTAATTGTTTGACCATTCAATGTCACTGGCTCCTATAATCTTTAAATAATTTTATAAAGCACGAACACAAACACTGTTCAACCGGAATCGGGTACGATACATTCTCCAAATACTCGTCACTCTTTTGCTTCGGGGAAATTCACACTCATTCCAACTTGTAATTTTTTGTATGTATTATAACAGCTCGAGATATCGTTCGCTATTGTGAGATATGTATTGACAAAATGACGATCCCTCATCAATTCAGATGGTTCGAAGCTAACAATCTAATGCGCTACGATTTCTATCGGAAAATTCCCAGATCATAGCCATTTTTGAATATTTTCCAAGTTAGGAGATGTAGGGACAACACGCACCGGTAGCACTGAATAATTAATTGTTTCTTGTAACCGTTTTGAACGATGAGTTGTTTAAACAACCAAACAGTTTCCGTGAATGGACGTTTACCGGCCCGGTCCCCGCGGATCCATCTCCCCGCCAGGGTAAAACTCCCCGCCGACCCAACTCCCCGCAGGCCCAACTCCCCGCGGATCCTACTCCCCGCAGGTACATTTCCCCGCGACACAATTTCCCCGTTAGGGCTATTCCACATGTCATTCATTCCCCGCATGAGTAGCTTAAATGAAGGGCACTGTAATCCAATGAATATCTGTGGATTCATTTTAAAGATTGAATTCCTACTTCACGTGAGCATGTATAGTCAAATTATGGAAGGGTCAATCTTGTGTTACTTAAATCTTGAACATGACTACCTGGGATTTCATTGTGCAGTGTAGAATTTTGTTATAGAATTTATTACTCTATTGCAGATTTTATTGTGCAATTTGCGATTTTGTAATAGAATGTGGTATTTTGTTGTAGAATTCGAGATTTTGTGAAATCCCAAATTGTTCAATTAAAATTCCAAATTGTTTAATGAAATCCCAAATTGTTCAATGAAATCCCAAATTGTTCAATGAAATCCCAAATTGTTCAATGAAATCCCAAATTGTTCAATGAAATCCCAAATTGTTCAATGAAATCCCAAATTGTTCAATGAAATCCCAAATTGTTCAATGAAATCGTATACTGTTCAATGAAATCCTAAATTTTTTAATAAAATCCCAAATTATTCCATAAAAGCCCAAATTATTCCATAAAAGCCCAAATTCTACAATAAAATTCCAAATTCTACAATAAAGTTCCAAATTCTACAATAAAATTCCAAATTCTACAATAAATTCCAAATTCTACAATAAAATTCCAAATTCTACAATAAAATTCCAAATTCTACAATAAATTCCAAATTCTACAATAAAATTCCAAATTCTACAATAAAATTCCAAATTCTACAATAAATTCCAAATTCTACAATAAAATTCCAAATTCTACAATGAAATCCCAAATTGTTCAATGAAATCCCAAATTGTTCAATGAAATCCCAAATTGTTCAATGAAATCGTATACTGTTCAATGAAATCCTAAATTTTTTAATAAAATCCCAAATTATTCCATAAAAGCCCAAATTATTCCATAAAAGCCCAAATTCTACAATAAAATTCCAAATTCTACAATAAAGTTCCAAATTCTACAATAAAATTCCAAATTCTACAATAAATTCCAAATTCTACAATAAAATTCCAAATTCTACAATAAAATTAGAAATTTGTCCATAAAATTCGTACCTGGAGGACTATTTAAACATTGTGAATTATAGTAAAATAGCTTTAAGAGACATGTTAGCAGTAACGTAAGTAGTCAACTGTATCGTCAATCTTACTTACTTGTGCTACTTGCCTTTAGATTCTCCATTAGAATCAATCATAAATATGTTGCCATTTAAAAAGAAAGCCATTTTTGATCTCTTCAGGTTAAAGTAACCTATTTGACCCGTAGTCCCTCAGAGAAAATTATCTCCTTTCGATTCTTAGACCTTTCGAGAAAAGAGCCAATCGTAAAAACATTTGCGATTGTCAATTGTGAGTGAATGTGACCTTCCATAATTTGATTATACATGCTCACGTGAAGTAGGAATTCAATCTTTAAAATGAATCCACAGATATTCATTGGATTACAGTGCCCTTCATTTAAGCTACTCATGCGGGGAATGAATGACATGTGGAATAGCCCTAACGGGGAAATTGTGTCGCGGGGAAATGTACCTGCGGGGAGTAGGATCCGCGGGGAGTTGGGCCTGCGGGGAGTTGGGTCGGCGGGGAGTTTTACCCTGGCGGGGAGATGGATCCGCGGGGACCGGGCCGGTAACGGAATGGACAAAACGACAACTGTATTTCCATATTCTTGTCAGTTATCACATCGTTATGTTCTTCTACCTTGATAATTTTTAAAGACTCTATCTTCCATTGTAAGTCCTGTAAATGGTCTTGAGAAAGCTTGTTGTAATCAACAGTTTAATTTTGGGATACTTGGGATTAAACAAGATATATAATAATGTGGGTGCTATTGTCCCACAGGAATGCTCTTTTCTGATCAACTTGAGCCTCCCTTTTATTTTTTTCGGAATGAGGAGAATTCGTTACTTAAAGAATGATTCACGTGTCCTGATTGTAAGGCCAATTGAATGTAATGCCCAATATCCAAGTTGTTAATTCTTTCTGTTTTGAGGTTATTTCGCAAGTCGTGAATCTAGAAGTAGGAAATAAATTTCGTGATTGTTCGAAGTACGTGCATGAAGTGAAATCGGATTGAATTAACCAGGAAAATAAGATTTGGTTTACTCATGCAAAGATATTGGACAAAAATATGGTTTACTACTCCAGGAAACCTGGATTGCCGTAAAAAAAGTGCACTTCACCTGTATATCAGAAATCCGATTTGTAGATATTTAAAACTACAAAATTTTCAAATTTATTAAAAACGCTCGGGGTTTTATGCCAAATTATGCAAGGAAAGTTGACACTACTCCAAGCCAGCCAATTTAATTCACTGACCAAGTTTATTTTTTCACTTTTAAAGATGGTCCACCTTGAGTTGTGGATGGTTTTGAATGCATAAATAGTGTATACGTATAAATGGTTAAGGCACAGAATTCCTGTGACAGGAAGCATGTTTGTTCCTTTCTCAAATTTTAAGGATTTCCCAGAATTCCTTTGAATGTTGATTCACACAGACTTTCGATTGGCTGCGAAATGTAGGAATTTGCGTTTGTCGATAAACCATTGAAAAATATGTAATTGTTAATAAATACTTACCCAAGATGAGTAAAGCATAATTTGCTGTATCATAGGCATGATTTCGTTCCGTCATCCCTACCGGCGGCCTTAATTAATAGACGCTTTGATAATAAATTAAGTTTACATTCAATTCCTTCGTGATGTTATCTGGAATCTTGACGTTAATAAGAGGAATTTATTGATGTTTTAAGCTTTACATTGTTCAGTCAAGTTTCCTTAAATGCGTGCTCGTTGGATTGGTCCGCGACGACATATCTTTTAATTAATCTTAATTGCCATATTATTAACATTATCAAATCATTAACTTGAATAATCCCGTACGTATTTACCTATCAAAAAATAGCAATAATGGTGGATATTATGGACTGAAGGATATTTATTCAAACCATCATTCTGACTTCATCTATTCATAAGATGATCAGTAGCACCTGGGACATACATAAGAGTGATTTCGCGTTACTTGAAACAAAAACGGCAAGTCATCAGGTTGCCCCAAGCTGCACCGAAGGCTGGCGCGAACGCACTTTTTGAACTACCGTTGTTCTGCTGCTACTTTTACTTATGGTATTAATAATTTGTCTGTCTGTCCGTCCTTATTTGTCCGTCTGATTGAAAATAGTACGCACAGCTTTATCATATGTACCTAAGCGTATATACATATATTTACACATATATATATATAACTGTATTAAGTTAACTATAATTAACTTATTAAGTTAATTATAGTTAATCAATTAACTATACAATTAGAAAATAACATGCCCGACTATTACATAAACGACAAAAACTTTATTTAAATACTATTTTTCAGGAATTTGAGTAATTAAGTTAATTATTTAACTTAATTATAATTAGCTTAATAAGTTAATTAATTTTAATTAACGGGAAAATGGAGATATTATAAACCCAATTTCAATACCTACGACAAAAACTATTTAAATTCCAATTTTCATGAAATTTGAGTAATTAAGTTAATTACTTAATTTAATTATAATTAGCTTAATAAGTTAATTAGCTTTAATTAACTTAAATTAGCGACACAATAAGAACATTATACGCCTAACGTCAGAGTTTACGTCAAAATCTGTATTTAAATTCCAATTTTCATGAATTTTGAGTAAATTTGTTAATTATAATTAACTTAGATAATTAGCTAATTATGTTAACTGAGGTACATTAATAGTCACGAGTGAACATTAAGATTTAATAGTTTAGATATCAGTTAAATTTTTAATAATTAGTCCCTGTTTGAATAATTATCTGCGCTACTTCTATATGTCGGTTATGTGTTTCGGCGACGGCTACGCGGCTATAGTGTTAATTGTAATTAAATTTAGAGCAATTAGGTGTTGTATTTCACGAATCCCGCAAGTGCCGAAGTCCGTTCCAACGCCAAAATTTAGTTTGAGTACGGGCGGTTATTTTGACGTATGAAACGTTTCGGGCACTCGAGGGATACCGGAGTTAATGAGCTATTAAAAATGCATGGCAATTAACACTAATTAACTCCAATTACTTTTGTATGTGGTGCATAATGCACTTTGAGTGCAATGAGAACGTTCTGGTATAGCCAGCTAGACCAAATGATTGCACTTTTGTCGTAATCACGTTAATTGTTGTAAAACAATTAAACTTTACGCTATTATTACTCTTGGCTATTTACTCCTAGAAAAAGAATTTTTTTAATGCAGTAATTTGCGTATTGGGCTTTATATCATAATTAACATGATACAACCAGGGCCCGATTTTGCTAAAATGGATTGTTTCAAGTAACGCGAAACGAGCCTAAGTGAGTAAGGAGGCGCAAGGTCCCTTTCTCATTTTCTGGAAAACTGTACTCCAGCTAACGACACAAATATACGGAAATATGCAGAACAGCCATAATTACATAATTTCACATCAATTGTTTCCACCTTAATCCAACTTTGATAGCTTATCTCTTATATAGCGAAATTTCACAATCAGCATTATTATCTAATACATGAAATTTGAGATGCCAATTACTTAAGCGGAAGAAATACTAAATATAAGTAACTTTACGTACACATTCTCTGCTAAATAATTAGTAACTTCAAGTTTGTTTTAATGCAATTGCAAAATTAGTCCATATGCTCCTAATGATTTTCATTTTCTACTGGACAAATGTTTTCGAATATCTAACTTCGTACTTATCCTCAGTGGAGCCCTAATTGGCAAAGCGGCTGCGAAGGTTCACATATATTTGTTACCTAAACCAGGCGATATGCAGTCAACATTTTTAAGCGAAACTTAACGAAAACTGTACAAATTTCCTCGTCGGCTCGTAGCAATGGAATCGAACACTTTTCAGTAGTATGTTAGATGTGTAACCAGTATGTCAGATATGGTTACTTCAAGTTAAATGGAGATTCAGCTCACAACATATAAACCTGCGCCAGAGGTCACATTGATGTTGGAAAAACATTAAACTAGAGTGAAATGCTTCATTGTGAATTTTTATATCATTGTTCTACTGAGCCTTAAGCTAAGGAAAGTTGTCAACGTTTGGTAAGAATCGTCAACCCAGAAGGTATTGGAAAGCATTTGTAGTATTTGTTCATGTTCTTTAGCGTAATTTTGTGTTGTGATACCAAGAAAATATGTTCTCCTTCGCCTCTGCGGAAGTAGAGCAATGACCTCATTTTATTACATGAAGGTTTTAAATAAAGCCTAGTAGGTCTACAACAAGATTTCCAAATGACGCAAGTGGAAACAAAACTTAATTATAAGTCGAAGCCAGCTTATAAACAATATTTTTAGGAATAATATTTTTTCTACTGGAATAGAAGAAAATGCAATTGGCTACCATATTATGGTAATATTTATGTACCTCATCATATCAATATCCTACCGTAAAATTTCTTCTTAACTGAATCAATAAATGACGTAATCTCTCATTTATAAACGCCAATTCTGATTAAATGGATATAGAATTAACGGTACGGATTTCGGAATGAAATAGCAAGTCTATTATTCATTTATCCATATTAACTCACGTTGACCATCACACAACAGTGGACGCGCTAACAATTTGAATCTATTTGCAAAAGTCCTATAATGATGTGATTTTATGATTAAGAGACTAGAAAATCTTGCAAATAGTTATCGATGTCATTTACGTATGTAAAATGAGATTGCTTAATTTATTTAATTTATTATTCTCGAGTATAAATTAGTCGCGAACCCTGATTTCGCCAATGTTTTCGGACTGTCCGTAATTGCAGCAGCAAATGTTTTCAATGTCCAACTGTCTGGAGGAAGGTCTAATTATAAAGTTCAATTCCCAAAATAAATAGAATATTATTTCTCCAACGTGCATATTCATAGGCCACTTATACAGTTTACATAAAAACTGCTGCTATATTATGTTCCAATGAAAGCATACGCTGTAAATATATTCCGAAACATAGAATATATGTACAAGTACACATTATTAACAAGTACACTGCGTTTCCATGCATACTATTCACATGGGGAATATAAATTTAATTTACCAAATTTATAATTGAAGGGACAGTACACATAACATACAACATTCATTGTAAATTTGTTTACATCTAAGTGTCACTTTTAGCTTATAGTTGTACAGAATACTGAACTGAAACACCTTTGAAACCACAGAATTCGCTCATATATAAGTAGCTGGAAGGACAAGTAATAAAAATTCTATTGCAATGTAAGATGAAGGTAATTAAGGTATATGAGCGTTATTAATACAAATATTATAAATAGCTAGTAAAAATCTTCCATTTTACACCCTGAATTTGTTTAACCTGACTTCAGTCTCTATAACAATGTGTGTACATTTGTAGTTTTTTTAATTTTTGCTGGCCAACAGTTTGGCGAAAAAAGCCCAAGAAACTGTGTGACTTGGACGGTAGATTTTGTAAACGTGCGCACAGGGGGCAGATAAGTAATTACAGATAGGCAAAGTATACTTCTTCGGTTTGGAAAATGAAGAGGTCAAATCGCTGTGGCAAACATCTGGCACGCAATCTTCAGTGAAAAAAAAGTTCCAAAGTTGGGAACAGATGACGATCGCACAGTGTTATCGGCACAGGAGAAAATTCCATTAGAGGCTTTCTTTATTTTCTACCAGAACAACAGCAGAGTCTGGTTGATGTGTGGCAGTAGGAATGTTTTACTTCAGCTTAATACGAAGGCTTCTCAGAAAAGCTAATTTTAGTTACATAATCAAACATGTAAGTAATTAAGGAGGAAATGGAGCCAGAGACAGGATAAAAGTAATCGAAATAGAATCCATTCTGGTTTCTCCTTACATTCCAATCATTTCAAGACGAAAATTCGTAAACCTTGTTAGCACTTATGTGCATATACATATGTAATTTATGCGAGTACACAATATGCATCCCACAATTGATTCTGAAACGGAGACAACGTTCGAATGTCTTCGAGGATGTTAAAAGGGTTCTGTGTGGACAAAGGTTGAAACGTTTCCGCCAACTTTTGGTTTTACTTCAAGTCAACTTATTTATTGGAGGGCACGAGTGAATATTTTGGTTTGAGCAGGTCGGCAGGATTCCCAGGCAGCAGGTTGTGAATGCAAGTTTGCGATATTGGAAAAAGTCTGCAATTTCAATTTCTAATGAACATGAGAGCTAAATAGTGAGAATAATCACTTTCACAAACAATAACATTTGCACTATGTACTCATTTTCATGTGCCAATCTGCATTGTTCTAATGTGAGGTGTATTACATGTGATTCTTTGTCATTCTGAATAGGGAACGTTTTTCAGAAGCCAATGTTTATGTACAATTTCACTAGACTTCGTTTAACAAGCACGGTTACTTATTCCCAAATGTTTCTTAAACATGCCTCAGCTGACCAAATTTAATACTCTCCGTGCACGGGTAAAGCTTGCGAGAAATATAGTTGGCATGAAATTGACAGATGAGCTTTCAATCTTTGAATGCAAATGGAATCTTTGATCTTTGGAATGCAATACAGTATAATATTTGAGACAGCACAAATGGTTGAAGTGGCTTGAATTTTATAAGTTATAAAGACTCGTATCAAAAATGTAGGTAATGTAAAAATTGGAGAGTAAGTAAGCAAATGAGCAATATTAATTGAACTATAATAAAGAGCTAGTAAAAAGCTTCCATTTTTCCATGAGTTCGTTTAAGCTGATTCCGGTCTCCATAATAACGTCAATGCATTTGTGAGTTTCTTTACCGTCGCTGGTCAAGAGTTTGGCAGATGTCATGAACAAGTAAATGCGTAACTTAAGCGGTCGATTTTGTAAATTGTCGCACAAGGGGCATATAACTTGTTACAGATGCGTTTCTTGTATTCTTCTTCTTCAGTTTGGATAATATAGTTGAGTTTTTTTGCACCGTATTATTTAGTCTTCTCCACCAAATAAACGCTTTTACTATCGGCATGATTGTGATAATAGTCACTTTATTCAGCAACGCTATCTCTGCAGACTATACATCTATTCTTAGATGGAAATCCCCGACATATCAATTGTTTTTTAGTTGAAACTGTTCGGCATTTCTGAGTTGATTCCAATTTTGACCGATATTGCTTTCGTCCGTATTCATTACCTGCAAACCTTGGGGTAGTGAGAAATGTTGCTGAGTTGCTTTTTCCTCTTATGCATGTTACAACACATGCAAGGGTGTTTGCATCAGGTGAAATGCTTTTGTCAAATATAGGAAAATATTGCAATCCCCGTTAGGCCATTCAACTATCTAAACTGATAGCGAACACTTGAATGACAAATGTGTTTTCAATCTATTGCTTGAATGCAAAGTCTAGCAAGATTATCGGTATTGTAATCCAACCAGCGCGACATGGCTTCTAATACTGTTTGCTGGCTTAAAAAGTATACTTCGCGGAATAAAAAAATTGAATTATATCTTGATAGTTGACCTTCAATAATCACAACAGTTTTTTCGTACATTAAATGGCAAGACTAACGGATCCCACAGTTATACTCGACTTTCAAGGATGAGACCAATCACAACTGTTAGGTCTGTAAATCAGTAGAGCCGACTGGAAATATATAAATGACTGGGAGGACACACAATTATAAATTCCATAGTAAAGTAGAGTTAAGACAAGGTAAATTAGCGTTATTAATGGAAACTATAAAAACCTAGAAAAAGTCGGCTATAGATGTTAAGCCCAGAATCCATTAAATATCGTGCAAGTTTCTATAATAATGTTTATACTATTGTAGGTTTATGAATCTGCTTGTGAAGAGTTTGGCAGACAAAACTACCAAATGTGTAACTTTCACAGTAGATTTTGTAAATGTCCACACATGTGGTATTTAACTTAGTGTAGGTGTGCATTGCTTTTCAATTGAGTTTTGGGACGCTGAAAATAGTTGAAGACGTTACGAAAAATTAGAAAAACAAAAACGGCAAAGGATTAACAACAGTTACAAAATCAGAATTGGAATCCTAAAAAAATAGAAAACAGTTGAGCGCGACAATTTCAAACTTCACCGTGACATGTTCAGCAGCAAAAAATAAATTAAAATAACCTTAAGAATGCGGTGGGATGGCTCAAATTGATGGAATTACAATTTGCCGTAAATCCAAATTACCGGAAAGTAATTTGCCGGAAAAGCTAAAAGGGAACGTGCTGTATATGAATGAGTTAAGTTAAGTTAAGTTCGGTTATATCGGGTTAGGTTAGGTTCGGTTTAGTTAGGTTTGTTTATATATATTTGTATGAAATAAGCTACAAACATTCGCTTCCTTAGTGTAGGCAAGTTGTCTGGCCGGCAAGTTGGATTCAGGGAAGTTGGACTTCCACCAAAATTCAATTAAGGCAATTTGAATTTACGGCAAATTATACGTCCGGCAACTTGGCTTTCTGGCAATTTGACTACGACCGTTGTATATATAGAAAGTTATACTACTGATCTATGTTATAAGTTATAAGCTATTTTTCATGCTTACACTATAGCATTTAGAGATTATGGTATTCGGGATACCGATACAATTGGGTCGATTAATAATACAAACATCTCTAATACAATACAATACAATAATCTCTAAACACTATAGTGTAAGCATGAAAACTAGCTAAAAATTGTTACTTATAACACAGATCAGTTAGTATAACTTGCTATAGCTATAACTGCTACTATAAATGATGAGAGAGCAAACTAATTAATTGCAACGATGTTGACCGCATTGTTTTGCGCATTTGGTTTCATTTTCTGGAAGGACGTAATATCGTCATCTACGCTATAATTTGAATTCAGCATCCATAAACCCAAATAAACATACAAAGGCCATCACTGAGAAATCTATTATCATTAAAACCCCACCGTGTGGAGAAAATCTAAAATGGCGGTAAAAAGAGTTTAAAAAATAACCTCGTATCTGCTATTATTATTATTATCACATGAAATATGAATGCACTTATGACAGCTCACAGTTCAATTATTTGGCTGACAGCTAAAGGATAATTAAGGAGGAACAAAATGTGTTGGTTCCGATAGTGCATTAGCTTGTCTCCGTTCTTTCATGCCATACCACGCAATGCCTTGAACACGTCCTTTGAGAACACTTTCCTTTGAACTTATCAAGCGTGTGGTGGATTTCCCATAATATGCAATATCCCTTGAAAATTTTCGCATCATGTAGTAACTGAACGCGTATTAGCTCGTGTAAAAAACCTTATGGAGAAGCTGCAAAATTTGTATGGAAGAAGTCGGTTTCTGGGACTGCTGAATGATCTGTCCGACACTTCGAAGACGGGAGTTAGATTTGTCAGTCCCAACATTTATCAGTCCACTTTGGAGCCATTTTCCGAGCATGTTATTCCAGGTTAAATACGAATTTGTTTAACGCCATTACGGTTCGTACCTTGACAAATTTAGTTTTAGTGTTTGTTGGATTTGTATTCCTTATGCTCATCGTCATGAGCGATAGAAATCCTGAGGAATGGAATACGATACAGAAAGAAAACTACAAATGAGTATCATTCGTATAATGATTCTTATGCGTATATTATGTAGTTTTGAAGCACTTTCAGTTCAGACTTGTCAAATCATTTATGTGGACGTTTCTTTGGTATGCTATAAATGACAATTGTGTTGACGGGTCATATAACAAAGGATTAAGAAGTGGTTGTGGGATGCAAATTTCCATTTAGAGCAATCCCAATGGGTGAACGCAATCTTCGAGAACAAAAGGTTCCAAAGTGGGAGCCAGCAACGATCCCACAGTATTTTTGGCATAGAAATAATCAGTCCCATTAACAGCGGATTCTATTTTGTATCAGCACAACAGTAGTATTCCGTTGAGATGAAGGAGTCGGAATGGTTTTCCCCAGCTTTTCCTCTTAATGAGAAGCTGTTATTAGTGACCTAATCAAACATTTATGTAATTTAGGAGGAATTGGAATCGAAGACAGGATTAGATTAAAAAACTATAATTCAGTGTGGTTCTCCATACGTGCCGGTTATTTCTAGATGCAAATTCGTAAACCTTGTTAGCATTTTTGTGCACATATTTGCTTTTTGCGAGTACACAATGCCTCCAACCATTGAATCTGAAACGGAGACAGTGTTTGAAAGTTACCGAGGATGTTAACGCGGTTCGGTCGTGGACAAAGTGAAGCTCTTCTGTGTATCTGCTTTCCTTCCGCCGCCTTGCAAAGTAGAAACTTTTACCGCTAACTTTTGTTTTTACTTCAAGTCCATTTATTTATTTCAGGGTCAGATTGAGTGTTTTGATTTGTTTAGGTAGTTAATATTCAATGTCGGCAGGTTTAGAGCTCAAATTTGTGTTATTGGTAAAATTATGCATGTCAAGATGAAAATGTTTTGTCAAATGCAAGAAAGTAGGTTTATTTAGTCATCTGATATCTTCTCGAATTCATTTCAATAGTGATACCAATCAGAGTAATAATTTGTCATTAATAGTTCACAGTGATCATTGGTATTAATACCTTCTAATCAAGTTTATATACATTGCATTGCTAACAGGTCTTTTTGTCGAATTTTCAATTTGACGTAAAGTAAGTAAGTAACTAAGTAAGTTTATTCTTCTAATTGATGGAACCCTTCGTACAAGTACAAAATAAGGAGATTATACCATTGACATAATCATAACAGCTCCAAAATGTCATAATATTCAAAATATACATTTGCACAACAGGCATAAAAAGTTTAATTGTATTACCTATACGTAGTTTAACTTAGACATTGGTAATTTCATTCAACATATTTTACATATATGTAGATATATTGTAATGACAAATGTTCAAAGACATTATAAAAATAAGCAGTATGTTATGTTGACTTATGATCCTTAAGTACAGCGTCTATACACTCAAGTAATTGGCCACTCTCATCATCATTTAAATCATTAATATATTTTTCACATTGCTTAATCAGAATATGACTAAGAACATATTTTTCTTGAAAACGTTAAGTGAGTCCTCCTTTCTGTTCACTTCACTTGGCTTATGTATCCATAAGTTCACTGGACTACATTGAAAGGTAAATGTTAACTTGGTTCTACTCCGTTCTTGTTTACTAGGGTTACTGTGAAACAAGTGGGGTCGTAACGATGGTGCCATTAGTAAAAGTGAACTAATGAACTCATGGTCGCATCACGCTGAACCGAAAATGAGTTTCGCCATCGAATGAAAATTAATAAACAATACAGAGTACCAGCAACAGTTGATCTGTATAAATGTTGAAAGTCCAAAGGACAACATAAGTAAATTGGTCGTTGAACAAGCACAATGAAATTTATATCTGCTTATTTCCTATGAGCACATGTAATTGCGAAACCCATTCCTCCTCATGGTGGCATAGTAAATATTTAATTGGTTATTCCACAACTTATTTATTCACCAAATTATTGTCGTTTATGTTTGACTCATAATTAGATAAACCTAACTAGCCAAAACATTTCTGTCAAGAAACTATTTTGTCCTCATCGTCAGGTGTAATTACTACAGTCAGTCCGGACTTTCCTGGACAACAGCATGAAACAATGCCAAACATACATATACTAAATATCGGGGAAAATGACAAAATATTTTTCAATAAATGGAATTCGTGAAAAGAAACAACTTCTGCACATCTGTAGTCGCACTTGCAACCTGACAAAAGAAATCTTACCTAGTGGAACTAAAAAATCTCGCAGGTCGTCTAAACCTAAATGTCGTCAATGTTCCCAACTTGAACAATTTTCTTCTGGATTGTTAAAAGTAAAACGGAATGTTTTGTGATTTCCGTCACAAAAGTTGATACTTATGGTTTTTATCAATTTACTCACGTATTTACCGACAAACCAAGAACATTCCACAAATAGGAAAAGATACACGCTACCGGAATTTTAATAAATAGAACATGAGTTCAGGCTAGGCGAAATGAGTGATATGCAGTATCACTGGATGTATGTATATTTTATTTCTATCCTACTTCTAGTATTAGCACCGCTTGGAAACGTGGAAACTGAACATCGTTTGGCACACTCAAATCTGGATAAACTTCTCTGCAGAATGTGGTGATGGTGGCGTTAGTTTACATTCGCTTTTCTTGAGCTTCGCTTTTTCGTTATATCAATTTATTTCATATAATGCTGTTGATACGAAAATTCAGTTATCAGATGTGCGAATTCTCTGAACAAAGTAAAACCGGTCAAGACAGAGTAATTGGTTATCTGGTGATTATATATATATATTTATGTTCATACGTACATACACGCGTGAGCACAGGTGCGCATTAAGAGTTTCAACAATCATGCCGCTGTTGTTTGCAGAACAAATAAATGTGTTGATTTGTAGTTAACAAAAGTGTTTATAACGCTGAAGGAGATAATTCTTTACAATTCGGTTAAATTTGGTTACACAGTTACTCATGTGGTGTGGGTGTAATTGAGAATATCAATATAAGTTGCAGTTACAATAATCCAACTGACTGTGTCGTTTGTTCACCTTTGCGATGACTTAACTATGGTTAATTATTGCATAATATGATTAATTGTTTGTGCTGATTAGTTTGTTACTATAATAATTTGTGTACTTTTTTGTTCCTGCAAAAACAAAGCAACGTTTTTGTGTCAAAGCATGTTGTGTTGTTAAACGGCCGACAAATACAAGTGCCAACTGTTTGACAAATTATTTCAAGTAGAGGTAGTGGTCCAGGCATGAAACATGTAGCATGTCGTTTCTGAAATTGCAATAAAGATTACTGTTGCAGTTGTGGAATGTATCTACTTAATTTTTTTAAGATGCAGAGACGCGAGTACTGAAACCAAGTTAGGCACAAAGTAAAAGATGTCACTATATTTGTTGTGAGTAAGATTTTGTCTAATTATTTTTACAACGAATAACCCCTCCTACAAATATGATCACCTTTCTGCTTCGTGAACCCTTTTAGATTTCGTTCACGGTACAATAATTTCTCGGAACGTTTTCTAAGTAATTTAATTTGTATTGAAGGCTAGATATATATCGCACCATTTTCTTTGATTGGTTCAGAGGACAAAATTACATCGTCGTAATATCATGTATAATGAATGATAAATGTCCTCTACATAACAAATGACGTAAATGGAGCATCGTTGACAATATTCGATACTCTTTTCGATGTACTCATAATCAGTTCAATTATAAAATGGAATTTATAATGCATTTTGCTCCAAGTATATTTATCAGTTGCACAATTATCCTAAGTCATCAATCATAAGGAAATAAGGTAATTCAAAAATTTAACATTGCATTATTTTCAAACTTAGAGGTGAAAACGATTCTCATTTCTAGTACTACGTGTACATAAGTTTTCTTATTTCGCAATTCTGCTTTCATAGCTGCCCCAGGCAAAATGAATTATTTGTGCATGAAAGAAGAGACGTCACTTACTTAAACCTACGAAACATTGAATAAAACAAACTTTTACGTAAACATGCTCTGCTCAATCATAGAAACTTTAAGTTCGCCGTACTTCCCTTGAAATTTACTTCGGTATACTACTCACGGTCCTGATTTTTGTACACATAGATGCAGCAGCGCAATCTAGGTACTTATCAATTCGACGTTCAAGCCCTAATGTGCCAAGTGGCTGAACAAGTTTACAAATTTTTGCTCTGTAAACCATGCCATCGCAACAAAAATAGCCAAAAGAAACATTACTGAAATTATTGTACAAAAGCCCATGCCACATCTGTGATGGTAATGCAATCCAACATCTGCAGTCTAATCTATATTGAATTCCAATTAGAGTTTCTGTTTTGTTGCAAGACTGATCAAAATTGTTGGGAAAGGGATTATGAACGTGCTAAGTAAAGTGATGCTGTAGTTTTCACCCTTATTTGAAGAATGACGTCCGCCTTCTGTATACCGAACTACCCGACGTCTACAACGTCGTCTAGTATTACAACGTGTTAGAATCCGCAGCAGTTATGTTTAACTTTGGTGTCAGAATTGGTCGGTGTCAAAAATCCCCAACTCCAAAAATCCCCAAGTCCAAAAATCCGCAAGTCCAAAAATCCCCAACTCCAAAAATCCCCAATCCAAAATTCCCCAATCCAAAAATCCCCAATCCAAAATTCCCCAATCCAAAAATCCCCAATCCAAAAATCCCCAATCCAAAAATCCCCAATCCAAAAATCCCCAATCCAAAAATCCCCAATCAAAAAATCCCCAAATCAAAAAACCCTAATCCAATGATCCTAATTAAAATATTTGCAAATTAGCAGATCCCGAAATACTTCGACTTCTATTTTTGAATTATTGATGATTACATAACGCCGCAGTCTCGGTGTTGATTTAATCGTGGTACGATTGAAAAAGTACGGAGGAGGTAAAAAATGTGACATCTCCTACCATATTGATCTTACTTTATTAACTACCGGAGGCTTGAAATGCTTAATAGGTAGTTATTGCGATTGATAGCTTTGTCTGTCTTTGTGTCTATAAACACAATAACTTTCCTCTACGTTTACCGATTTGGTCCAAACTTCGCATAGGGGTAGCTCAGGTTATAGGAAAATTCTTTATTGATTTTGGGTCTCCGGGGCCCAACCCCAGGGGTACGGTGGGGGGAAGGTCACCCATGCATCATTATGGGCAAAACCTTTTATTGGCTTATCTGATAGAGAATTTTATTCTGATCGTTTTTATCATGGCACCATGGATCAATTCGGTCAACTTTAATTGTGATGGCTCCATTGACACTAGGGTCATCAAAGAGTCAAAATGTATTATTTCAGAAACTGATCGAAAAATTCAATATTACTGTTTGGAAAGTTGATCTGAATGTCACATTTCTCAACTTCACAATACAACGCGCTTCCGGTAGTTTTTTTTAATTCGGGTTCACACCCGTCCTAGTTGCTCTATATTTTGAGCTGTATCAAAAAGCGACACTTTCAAAAAGCAACCCATTCAAAAAGGCGCAAAATCAAATATCCCCACTTCCAGGTAGCGAAAATCCAGAAACAGCTCGGTATGATAAGGCTTGATAGATGCAATTTAAGGTTTAAAGCTTCCAGAATAGCCTTGTTAAATTTAAAAATTATTCAAGGACAATATGCTTTCTGTGAAAATCGTTAATTACTTCTAGACGGATGGTGATCATATAATATCCCCAGAACTTGATTTGGATCATTATCGGTAGCACGAATATATGTTATCTTATTTTGAACTGAAATATTGTTATATATATATATTGTGGTTCTGGTGGCAGATTTTGAAAGATTATATATTTGTTGACAAAATAACACTATTGTCAAAATATTTGGCAATTTAGGACATTTTGGAAAGGGAAATTTGTCAACTTCATATTTACCGTACCAGCACTGTAGCTTTAGATTGGAATGGAATGAGCTGATTTAATAATATCTTAATCTTAGAATAATCATAGAATGTGAGAACCGGATAATTTGCAATTTATTAGGGAATATAAATTGACTTTTGCATATGTAATTCCATTACCACATCGACCATGTGTTTAAGCCACGGCGACACATTTGGGGATTTTTGGATTTGGGGATTTTTGGATTTGGGGATTTTTGGATTTGGGGATTTTTGGATTTGGGGATTTTTGGATTTGGGGATTTTTGGATTTGGGGATTTTTGGATTTGGGGATTTTTGGATTTGGGGATTTTTGGATTTGGGGATTTTTGGATTTGGGGATTTTTGGATTTGGGGATTTTTGGATTTGGGGATTTTTGGATTTGGGGATTTTTGGATTTGGGGATTTTTGGATTTGGGGATTTTTGGATTTTTGGATTTGGGGATTTTTGGATTTGGGGATTTTTGGATTTGGGGATTTTTGGATTTGGGGATTTTTGGATTTGGGGATTTTTTGTATTTAGCTTTTCTCAAAAACTGCAAAAATTGCATTCTGGGGGACTCCGTTTTACACCACTGTGCCAAGTTTGGGATTTCTAGGTCAAGTTTTGTGGGCTACAGAGCACACAAACGGTTTCTGAAAAAATGCCCTTATCTTTTGATTTATTAATGTTTAAGGGCGGTTCCTTCGCGATTTGGGTACTATTTAGTGATATGTTTCCATGTACCAATTATGCGCGAAATGTGGCAAAAAGTTGCAAAGCCTTCCGTTTTTCAGGAATACTACGTCACATCAATTTAATGGTTACCGTCTCTACAGAAATTCTTTAAATATTTTTTGTTGTGATGAAAGAAATATAACACTAAACACGCTAGTAGGAATCCAATTTAGTAGTTCACCCAATTCAAACATCAAATTTTGACAAGAATGTGAACAAAATCACCTATACGTCAAGTAGATCTTCAAATGGTTTTGGGTGCTTACAGTGCTTAGTTACCTCAGAATTGTATTGTCTTCGTTGTCCAAGTGACATGTGGCAAAAAGGTCATGATTTCTATCGTTATCACTAGAGCGTATCGTGTGAAACAAGGCTACTAAACTATTCTGTTCAAAATCTGCTCACAAAAGTTGATTGAACATATCTTTATCTACCACAAACTTGCACTTCCACGAAACGGTCGACACACCCTCACGGTGGTGTGTATCAAAAAGCCACACGTCCAAAAAGCCACACGTCCAAAAAGCCACACGTCCAAAAAGCCACAAATCCAAAATGACACAAATCCAAAAAGCCACAACTCCAAAAAGCCACAAGTCCAAAAAGCCACAATCCAATAAGCCACAATCAAAATTACGAATAACCGAACACTTTTCTTTCCTTTTCTAACCCAACCTAACCTCACCTAACCTAACTCCATTGAGACCTTTCTAATAACAATTTCCTTGATTTTTCGAATTGTGGCTTCTTGGATTTGTGGCTTTTTGGATTGTGGCTTTTTGGACTTGTGGCTTTTTGATACACACCCTTGGTGTCGTTATATAACCTGATGATCCCCTTTGATTGCGGCATTCAGCACCATTAAGACAATACATATTTGCAATTTGATTTTTTCATGACTCTGACCAATATTTGAAATGAATAGTTGTGGTATCACAAATGTGAAGTCAACACGCCCGTTTCTGTAAATACACTCGATTGAGACGAAATATTTCCTTAGATAGTATGGGCAGGTACGTCGTTGTGTATGAGAAGAAAATAGGTTGTAGAAAATTGGAGTGGGTAACATTAAGGAAAGATTTATTTTTCAACTTGAGCTAACCTCTATTATTTTAGTTTCTACCAACCTAACGTAAATGTCATTTCCAAATAAATGCAGTGCAGGTTTTCCGAATGAGTTATAGTTCGTCTTGAGGC
This sequence comes from Sinella curviseta, assembly GCA_004115045.4. NCBI lineage: Eukaryota > Metazoa > Arthropoda > Collembola > Entomobryomorpha > Entomobryidae > Sinella > Sinella curviseta. The sequence continues at coordinate 22,622,854 of CM023199.3, read as the reverse complement.
TGTTGTTAGGCGTTATTTGCTTTATGTCAATAAGCTATAAATCATCGTTAATTAGTAACATTTAAAATAATTTGACGATTGCGGAGAAGATTTTCGAATATGTTTCGCAGCGCATATCGTTGATACAACTTCTTGCTTCTGGTAATCCAAAATTAGGACAAATCTCCCGCCGTCCAGTTTATTAACGTGAGCACGACAGGTCATGGACGAATTCAGTCGCACATCCAATGATCCATAATATATACCATAAAATATACTCACTCCGATGCACAAAACAGATCAGCATTCAGTCAGTCGACCTGTGGAAACGGAGAAAATCCAAAGGGCAATAAAAATGAAACGGTCGTAAAAGAAGAACAGTGTAATAGATCATACACCGGCTTATTTCCTTAGAGCACATATATACCACAATACCCAGTTGACCTAAAGACTTTATGCTAAAGTTCATGTATTTAATTTGTTATTCCATGACTTATTTTTTCATCGGAAGGTTGTCTTTTCTCGTGTAGCGAGATGGTCAACAGAACCTAGAACTTAACATCATGGGAATTGTGTTCTGGTTTATTATTGTTATTTTAAAACAAGTGAGCACTCGTAACAGTGGTTTCATTCGTAAAAGTGTTGTAATTACCTCATAGTTTTCTCACGATGAACCGAAAACGTGTTTCACAATAAAACAAACAAATAGGAAAACAAACTAATGAAGAAACGACATTCGATCTGTGAATATAGTGAAAACCCAATAGGACTACATAACTGAATTCGTCTTCAAGCAAGTACAGTGTCATAGATCTTACATCTGCTTATTTTATTGAGCACATGAAATTACAAAACCCTCTTACGGGTTTGATAGCTCACATTTATTTGTTTATATAACGACTTATTCTTATCACCAGATTTCGTAGTGATTTACTGATAATAAATAGAGAAATCTATCCAGTCCAAACATATATATCTAGAAATTATTTGGTTTGATCCTCATCTGCTGTTTCTAAAGTGAGAGCTTTCTTGGGCAACGAATTGAAAGTGTGACACACATCTATGATATATGGGGACAAATGCAATATATATTTTTACAAAAGCTATTACGCGATCAATATAACCAATATGAAACTCGAGAAACGACAATATTATTTTCTATTAAATCTGCTTTCACTGACTAATTCCGTTGCGTACGTGCTGAGATAAGGAGATATTTGAAATCATCTCATCCGCACTTTTGACTTGTCCATAATTCTTGTAGTAGTTCAATTGCAGTGAAAATTGAATCGGTTACAGAGCATATACTGTTTCTGCCAACTTTCTAAAATTCATTTGAATTGTGCTTGCATAATAATAATATATTAATAGTTCAATGTCTCGTCCAAACTCAATGAAAGGTTTCGCTGTGATATGATGGCTGAGGATAATTACACAGGATTACATTTTTCATGACAGATTGTACTCATTGTCAGGTGATGAATAATCTGGACCGTAGGGATGTATACTTGATTAGCAGAAATTGTGATATTTCCGAAATTCTGAAATGGCATGTGTTTCAAAGAGAAAAAATTCGTCCATATTAACTGGACTTAAGTGCGATATCCATGCTCAATCTAAATTTCGATTGAACGCATAGAGCACCAGAAAGCCAGCGAAAACATTTCATTCCGGACGTTTTTACGCAAATGTATTTTCTAAAAAACGTAGAGACTTTAAGATGTCGGAATACGAGTATCAGCTATGGGGTTGTACCCACTCAAGACAAAATAAAGTGAACGTAAGTACATATATTTGACGCGACGCATAGTATACCGATATTTACATATTCATTGTGACACCCAAATCTTAAGTATCATAATTTGTACACAACCCCATATTATCTTAAGTGGGTGGACGTCGTTGTCATTCTCGTGCGAGATACAGCGGTGACCAGACATATTAGCAACGGACTGTAACCCAGCCAATAATTCCAGTCCAATTGTTTCTTTTTTGTTATAATACTGATCAAAATTAGTAGAAAACGAATTAAGAATATGCTGATTGTGCGCTCCTTGGAACCCCAACAATGTTTAAGTGATATTGTTAATTTCTAATAAATATTCACAAACGATTTCCATTTCTGTTTAAAGAGCTTTCGTTTCACGATATTAATCGGGATTTGATTGATCCGCTGCAGAGGAATCTTTTAGATATTTAAACACTGGACACTTACTATCGTCATTTTTACGAGAATCAAACTCTTCATCTGAGCCGTAGTTTCTACATAGTAGCTGAAAATAAATACCACACAATAACTTCTTGCAAATGGATATGCATATTGACAGAGTCGCCATTTAGAGTATCGCATATTGTCTTCTTACCAAGTCAGATATTAACGTCAATAATAAATAAACTTCGTCAGAAACAAACACTCTTCCGTCCTGAAGTGATACCAATTAGTATAAAGTCAAGCATTTGAACACTTAAACTAACTTAATTCTGAGACAGCTCTGTTGAATTATTTTAATGGATCTTGAGATGGAACAAAAATATGCCATATTTTCCCATCCGTAGCTAGACCGCGCGTCCTCCGATTCACTTGAAATTCTGTCAACGACGTTCATGTATACCTTAAAGATTGCTGACTGTCCTATCCGCCTCCACCGGTACAAGTGATGTTGAAGTCAAGAAAATTCTAAAGTATTGTAAAACAAAGCTAGGACGGGTTAGTTAAAATGAAAATTGTTGAAGAAATATCAGTAATTTTAATTCAGTCCTATGTGAAGTTCTACGCCATTTTCTTTGATGTGTTTAGCTAGATCTATTATTTTGTTAGGGCTGTCTCAATGACGTACAGTTGCGTTACTGGTAACTAGAGTCTAAGTGTGCTAGTTAATTCATACCAACTAACAAGTAAGGCCTCTTCAGCGAGGTTGAGATAATGGGCTAAAAGTTTGCTTACCTACGTTTTCGGCGCCCCTGAAAACGTAGGAAAGCTTAAAATTTGCTAAATCCTACATGCATAGCTTCTATGGGAAAATTTCCTATTTGTGTCTAACTTAACTCTAAGGTTGTACCGAAAACTTGTAGAAAGGTCAAAATTCGATATTTTACAGCCAACGAAATACTTCTTAATTGTGACGAATATGGATAACCTTTTGAAAAAATTCATAAACGTAATATTTTCGGTATGACTTTATGGTCTAGTGCAATGCAAAACAAGATAAAATATGCAAAGTATACTAATTTTGAGAGATGCACAGTTGAAAGAATTTATAGGGCACATAAAAATATGCACAAAACTTTATTTTCAAAATATTATTTTTGAAAAGGTAAAGACTGGAAAATTCAATTGTAGTATTCCGCATGACCCCATTCAATCCAATTGTAGTATGTCTTATTTGTGGCCACTATAGTATCACTATTAGTATGTGCATTTGTATAAACACTGAAGACAATTGCCTCCAGTCATGCAGAAAACAGTTACGGCCGATATGCATAATTGAATGACTCAAATCAAATCAAATAGACCGATAGCTCCTGAATGAACGTAATAGTTTAAATAAATATATATTCTATAGTTTAAGTTTATAATATAGTTCAATCGTGTTCACCATAATGTGTTCTCATAGTATCGTATAATTCCCACTTGCCGTTGCAAAAGAGAATCAACTCCTACGTGAAAGCCTACAAAAAAGAAAGTCAAAAGAAGGTTATTTAAATTGCAAATAAAATTGATGTTCCTAATGGGTTCCCAAATGTAGAATCTTTATCATCCGACAAGTTGTGTGAACAACATTTGGAGTAAGTCATCAGCAAATATTACGGAAATTAATTTTTTCAAAAGGTTATCCATATTCGTCATAATTAAGAAGTTTTTCGTTGATTGCAAAATGTCGGATTTGGACCTTCCAGCAAGTTTTCGGTACAACCTTAGAGTTAAGTTAGACACAAATGGGAAATTTTCCCATAGAAGCTATGCATGTAAGATTTAGCAAATTTTAAGCTTTCCTACGTTTTCAGGGGCGCCGCAAACGTAGGTAAGCAAACTTTTAGCCCATTATCTCAACCTCGCTGAAGAGGCCTTACTTGTAAGTATTTATGTAATAGCTTCTCCATCCTCCTTTCCACTGCTGTCAAAATGTGTCAATCTAAAGAGGGTTTCATTTCACTAGATTTACAATTTCTCAGATATATTGCCTTGATGTCTCCTATGTCCATAAGTTTGACTCATCCGCGAATACGAAAACACTTACATAAAATATACGTGTATTCTAGATAATGTTGTGCCCTGCGGGTAGTCATTTTGAAATGTTATTGGAACCGGTACTACTCAATCATTGAGTCTCAATGATTTCTTCTGGTCAGTCTAATTTTATCACACGACACAAATTACAACATATTTATATATGCAATACACACTCACGTTCCTATGTACTCATGGGACACACTTTATATGAATTATTGTGTGGACACATGTCAAAGTTCCTCATTTCGACACACATTAAAGATACTTTTGCACATAATTTTCCCGAATGGAAAAGTGCTTCCAAAAATCCATTTAGTTGGAAGAAAAAAGTGTAGTCTGAATTGTAAGTTTATTGCTTTAATGATTTGTTGTGACTGCTATTGCCATGTGTGCCACGCATTGGCTGTCCCGCTACGTTAATAAAGTCGCAAAACAATGGACGTAGCTTTAGTATAATGATCAAATACAATTCAGCATCCGGGTCTCAATTCTTTTATGCTACTAAATTTACAAAGCCAAACAACAGAACATTCGTATTATTGCTCTAATTTAACGGATTTTTCACACTGAACTTTTGTTAATCAGGTTTATGCTGAGCAACGTTATTACTATACGGATTGAATGATATGGAAGTAATGTCCAGCAAAATAGACAGTGATTGAGGTTTTACTTTTCGTAAGAACGGAATTAAGATTTCAAATGAGAATCGAGTTACAAATGTAACAACCAGACGTCAAATTGGCAAATCATCTCTCAAGATAGGATTACATTTTCTTTAGGTTGATTGCTTTGTCGCGATTGCAGAAATGAGTAAGAGATTGGATCGAGCTTTAAAAATAAAGATAGAGAATGCCTGGTTTGAGTGGCGATGCACATTTGCTTGTTTCTACCGCCCATGTTACATTAGCAATGCAGGTGCTTTTTGCGGAGGTTTGTAGCGCATTTAATTCTGATAACGTTGTGAAAGTTTCAAGTTTCGGAAATGGCTGCTTCACAACTAACAAGGAAGGAAGAAAGAGAATGTGCTGCCCGTGTTCAACAGAAGTCTTAAAACAATTTAAACGTGACGTGCGGAAAACCTCACAGTTTTTAAAAAACGAGGGCTCCAAATGGGACACGATCAACAGATGGATAGAAAAATGTCAGGAATCCGATAGGCATCAAGGTAAGGTTAGAAGTTGTCGGAACGCCAAGATAATGACCCAATACAAGATGGCGGCCGAGAAAATCCTGTTTCAGCGTCGACCAACAATATCCATAAAGCAGACGGCCAGGAAACTGAAGCTAAATGAAAAAACTTTATTGGCTATTAAAGTTCAGAAATGGGGGATTCTGGCCAGAACAAAGAAAAGGACTTCAGTGCAAACCGGTGGCCAGTAAGGCACATTTAAAAATCAATGCCATTACTTCGGAGAAAATTGCTAAGAAAAATTGTCATTATGTTTGATGGGACCTACGTCGCCAAAGACCACTCCCGAACTCCAGCAATGGAATTTTACCACTGCTCTAACCCTAATCTTGCTAATATGTCTCAGAAAAACGACGGGTCTTTCAAATTTCCAAATAAATGTACTACTTTTCAAGTCATGGAGTATTTCGGGACTATTTTGAAGCCCTACATATCTGGTGGCACCACGGCTTCCCACATCTACTTAGAGAGGCGTTTGAAGGCAATTCTGATTCCCTTCATCACGGAGCATCATTAGATATGCCGAGTGGTTTTTTGGCCCGACCTGGTCTTGGTGCACTACCAAAAGGAAGTAGTGACATATTTACTACAAAATATGCCCATCGTAGAAATGTACGACAACCTCTCCAATATACCCCACCTTCGTCCCATCCAGAAGTTCTGGGCACTGCCGAAAAGCTGATTTAAAACTGTGTAGGATTAATAGAAAATCCTTCGTCAGTTCTACAATTGTCGGCAGAAAACCGCAACAGAATTTGCAAAGACTTCCGGAGAAATCCGGATGGGGAATCTTTAGAGAAAGGTTGACTACGAGCTGGATAATTGACATCACTTTTCTCTGTTTATTGTATTTTGAAGCTAATGAAACGCGCTACAAAACTGCTATTTTCATTTTCTTTGTAACCGCCCTGACTCGAAATAAAACCATCTTTTGTGACCATAGCCACTCAAACCAGGCATTCTCTAGGCTGCATTGGATCTTTTAAAATTGCCGGATCTGAAGTTTCTAAAATTATACTCTAATACATATTTCACATCAATTTTTGTCACCTTATTACCGGCATTAAACATTACAATATTTGTATCCCTTTACCATCATCGCGATATCCAACATTCGTCATCGTTTATACGTGCCGTCCCGTATCGTTTGGGATGATAGTCCCGCACAAGCCAGGAAACACTCATTTATAGATGTATTTCAAGTATAAAGAATCAATCGTTGTTCACTCCGTTCTATAAATTAAGCGCCTTCTTGCTTTCGTCCTTTATACCTTTAAGTAAATTCTGCATTCAATTTTCCCGCGTATGGATATATTTGTCTTCACGTGTATCATATTTACCTGCGAAGATTGCTAATATGTAAATTCGTATTTGTGTATTTAATAGTTAAAAGCATATCGTTTTATTGCTCATAAACTGCACACTTATTTGATAATTCTGATGTAACAACTTTATTCATTTTTGAACTCTTAAGCCGATAATTCGTTTAGCACCGTACAGATTCGATCACGACATCTAAAGATGCACTGGCTGAAAACTCACAGATAGTTTAAGAGGTATAACAATTCAATGAGCAAACTGTTCTTAAAGGAATTGTTAACCTCGGAAACAAATATAAAGGTGGGTTATTCGTGTTAATATTTGCTGCTTGAATTGCTTCAGACGTAACATGTAATGTCTGTCCGGTCAGTACGTACAATATTATTTTTACGTTTTAGTGACCTGAAAACATTGAAACCTACCTAAAGAAGATGCGCAAGCAATACGTCAAATCTGGCAAATACCCACAAGTGGAATTTAATAATAACAGCAGATGGAGCGTGATTGATAGGGCTAATTTTAATTACTACTGGGTTGACATAGGAGCAGAGCGGATTTTAATGTCAATATAGTTGCTAAATGTGTCAGAAGTCTAAATTCTAAGACTGTAGCTTTGTTGCGACTGCCAATGGTGTAGTGGATTTGTTGACACGTTATGCTAATAAAATTTCAATAATATGGACGCAGCAATTGAATATTGTTCAAAACAATTTTACTTTAAACTGTCATTCATTGCTTTGCATTGAAAAACTTGCAACGCCCAGGACTGAATCTTTTAACAATTCAATTGACAAACAGCTCCATGATCTGTTATCGGTTACTCAACAAGCCAGTATACATTGATATGTAACGAGTGTTTGAAAATCACAAATTAATGCTGTAATAACTTTCCTTGAGTAAAACGAGTTAGGGTTCACTCAAATGACGTTATTAGAAAATATGATTGCGCGGGGTACATTGAGAAAAAATAGTTTTTTCTGCGGGCACAGTTTTTCTTCCACAATTTTCATTGGAATGGGTAGAAATTTGGCAAGGATATTGCTCATACTATTTTTCAAGACGTTTGGAAATGAAACTGGAGATTTTTAGACATATTTGGTGTAGGAGAGGTCAGAAGGGGAAAATTTTCAAATTTAATAAAAATGCATATTTCGGTATTATTTCATGAAAATAAGTGCTACACCCAGTTCTATACTTCAATTTCGGTCAAAGCAAATCTCAAAATGCATTTTTATAAAATTTGAAAATGTTGACGCCAACTATGTTTGCAAAATCTCGAGTTGCATTTCTGAACGTCTTGAAGAATTTTATGAGCAATACCCTTGCCAAATTTCAGCTCATTCCGATTAAAATTGTGGAAGAAAACCCGTACTCACTGAAAAAAACTAGTTTTTCTCAATGCACTTCGTGGAATCAAGTTTTCGAGGAAAAAATCATATGAGCAAGCCCTACCTTATTTTACTCAAGGAATATTACTATACCACTAATTTGTGATTTTGAAACACTCGTTACATTTCAATGTATGCTGACTTATGAAGTTAACAGTTCTGTTAAATATAACAATTGCTTGAAGTTGCAAACAACAGAATGGTATTGGTCTTCCTGAAAGGGATTTTTAGTAAGATAATTGATAAAACAGCTTAAGCAACTTCACTGTTTAAGGACTGAATTGATGATATAGTAACATCAATCAATACAAATATATATATTGCGCTTTCATTTTTCGTAAGAACAATGAATAGAATTTGTCATGAAAATTGAGTTACAATTGTAACAACCAGACGTCTGAGAAGCAAATGCTCTCACACAGTGAATTATATTTTGTTTAGGTAACTTACCAAGAAGTTGCAGGATGGGTTGCTGGAACAAACTTCAATTTACAAAGATAAACATTTGCGTATTTCAGATCAATTGATTTTACGTTTTAACCAGTAGAAATCGTTTTTCTCTTAATTTCGATATCCAATAATGTTCATCATTTGTACGTGGAAGCAAGTCACTTTATTTAACGTTTCACGCGAACACATAGTATTCTGTTATTCACATCATTACATATATATGTTTTCAAGTAATTGCTGCGTAAACTGTACGTTCGAGTTCCCGACTTTCGTTCAACCCTAAAGGTACAGACTTGTATGCAAAAATATTTATTCGTTTATGTTAAACCATGGAATATGACAAATATTCATTCTCGATAAAACTAATTACGGCAATTGTACAAAAGTAATTTCCATTTGTATGTTGGCAGTTGAACCGAATATACTCAATATCTACTGATGCAATTGTAGTTTCGTTTTGTAATGAGACAAAAACAATTGTAAAAACGAGCTAATAATTGTGCATGTAGCACCGTATTTACTGCAATGTTGGTCAACGGAACTTTAAAGTAACTACAGATTGGATAATTAGCACATGGTGAAGGAGGATATTACAGCATTTTTAGATGGTGAGCATGATTGCTGTTAGTGTGTACTCTCCAATTTTCCTATTTGCTTCAATATATGTAAACGATGTTAACATACTCTTTGCAATTTTCACTTTCATTCAATCAACTTTAACAGGCGAATCGTATTTGAACCAGTTACTGGAATTTAAATATATGCATTGATTGTTCCGTTTGAGTTGATCACGATTTTGGAACACCATGGTAGTCTATGATAGCAGCAGCAATATTGGTGCTCCATTTATTAGCAGGTAATAAGGTAATATTCGAATTTTTAATAGAAATAACAAGAATATTTTCAGCACAAAATTAACTCTAGTCCCTCTTTTATGGATGATCAGCGTACCATTTATACCATCCACTGAAAGGAGGAAAAGAAGAAAGTATGAAGAAAGAATCCCAAGTAAACTAGGAAACGTAAGGAAAATCTTGAAAGTGGACAAAACTTACGACATTGTTGGTTCATGTTCTACCACTGTGTAAGTTTGAATTTACTACATAATTGCTCCGGATACGTGCATACTCACTGCTTCTCTTAATGTACTCTCCATATAACACATTTGATCAGAATCCAATACTTCTATGATCTGTGTTTCTTCAGAATAAAATCCTCGCAGATTCCAAGGTCATATAATTTTATTAATGACATGATCTAATCTAGTTGAAATACATACAGCAGGAAACTATACAAGAAAACTATGCTCAAAATTAGAGTACGGTATAATAATTCTGGGTCTAACAATGTATGTGTATTGATCATATCCACTTTTACCGTCAACAGCCATCAACTTATAGCACTTGCTAAAATGTCCACGCTCAATTTTTATTAATCTGTTAACACGTTACAAGGTGACAACAGCTACAATACATGAGTTGGCTCTGAAATATTGCAATTGTTTAGGCAAGTCAAACAACTATACTGATTAAATTTTGTGAAACAGGTAATTTCTGATAAATGTTGTTGACTTGTAACTTTATCGACTTTATTTATGACAGAAATATTCATGCATAGTAAAACAGTGCGTCCGGTTTCATTATTTTTTTCGGGCGACAAGATTCTGGTCGCCAGAATTTGACACGCAAACCAATTCATAAAAATGTTACAACAAGACGTCATCTTTGGCAAGTGTTCTCGTAAAGATCTCTACTTCATAAGCGGTGCTGACAACAGTGTCCGCACTTTTTTTTCACCAAGACTGAACATGTCCCCACATACAGCTGTTGCGCACTGTGCAGCTACTGCTTGATCATGACCCATCCAGTGAGTGAGCTGTGCTGCTTGCTCATGTGCAACAGCAGCATACGACTGGCAGATCCCATGCGTACACCATCTACCAACTGGCTACAGTATTAATGCCACAAGCTCCCGTCATTTTTAAGTATTCATTTTACAGCAACAAAAAAGCAAATTGCATCTTCCTTTCCAACAATGACAATCAAGTTCAATCAATGAAACCAACAAACAAAAATCACCGCACCATCCATCCAATCACACGACAAATTCCTTTTTGCTATCATAAAAGCTCAGCCAGTTTAATTGTGAGGAAACATTTCTGTCCAGTAAACCAAAACTCATTTTACCAGCATTATTAGGGATCAGGTAATATCTAATACCCATTATCTCAAAAAAAATATTAAATACTGCAAGCTGTTCATTGCATACACATTTTAATTATCTCATCTCTTTTGTTCAGGATAACAACTTGCGGAAACAACCGCTTGAACAAGGCGACAGTTTACAGAAACAGCTGGAGGACGACAACCGTTAACCTACGTTATTTAACAGTTGCCAAAGGTAAACATTCATATAATGTCTCTTATTAATTAAATACTGCGGGCTGTTCATTTCCCACACATTTTAATTAAGATTGTCGCTAGCTTTGATGCAGGTAGCTAAGGTGCAAGTCATTGCATTTCAACAACAGCTGGAAGGGAGCAAAAGAGAAAACTGTGTTCATTGCTGTAAATTAACGGAGTCATATTAGTAGGCGACACGCTTGCTAAGTTAGGTAAATAATTGAGTAGTAATGTCTCTAATTAATTAAATACTGCAGGCTATTTATTATAAGCAAATGGTTAAAATTATCGCTTTTGGTGCAGGAGCACCACCGCCAGGGCAAATCGTCAGTGTTCGGTAAACAGCTGAAGTGGGTCAACGGCAAATATTTTATTGCGTCCGGTGCTTTTATATAACGGTGTATTTAAAGATCAACAATAACTAAAGTAAAGACACGATCGCTACTTGCTTTTTAATTAAATACTGCACATTTATTCCCCAGATTTTAATAATTGCAATTATCTGCAATAGGAACACGGACTTTTAATGCTTTTTTGTAATAACAAAACTTTCAGTTGGAGTGGAACAGTAAGGTAAATCTGATCGAATCCAGCTGAGGCAGGAACAGCAAGAAATGTTTTGTCCATTCAGCCACCGTCAGATGCATTATTATGTTGAAATTAATTAAATACTGCAGAATATTCATTAGCCACACATTTTAATTAATTTTATTGTTGTTTGGACAGGAAGTTCGCCATTCATGCAAGTTGGCAGGTTTTCAGACAACACCTGAACCGAACTGATTGTACAGCCGGCTCCATGAAAAATATGATGAATACTGAGCAACGCTTTTGATATCATCATGCAGCCTGTGCATGGGACGGAGAAATATGTGTTTTTTCTTATGTGGAGCCTGAGGTTGTGGGAAGACGTGTCTGTTCAAAGTTCTTCTGAAATATTAAGCCAAGGGGGCAAGGTTAAAGTAGTGGCACCGACTGGATTGGCAGCAGCTGTCTTGAAATTTGGGAATACCGTGCACTCAGGATTCGGCATAGCAATTAATTTGAATGAATAAACTGTATCTCGATTTACACATCACAGGATGCCACCTCATATTTTAAGAATTAAGAAAGGATGCTGTGTAATGTTAATGCGCAACTTAAATCCGAAACGTGGCTTATGTAATAGTACACGCCTCAATTGCTCAAACGCCTCACGGTGTTGCAATATGGCAGAATAAATAGGATATGACTGTTTTGCATTACAGGCGCTTCCAAAATTTCATTTTGGTACATGGTATTTGCCTCTTACGTTGCCTCCAGGCTTTTTTGGACATTTGCCGGAATTTTGTCCAATTTTCCATGCTGCATATGATCTTATTTATAAGAATCCGCTAGATATAAATCTATATTTGTGCCATAAAACCCCAATTTATGTATTATCCCAAGCCTTGGCTTGGGTGAGATCTAGTGTATGTATATCATTCAGGTTCAAGTAGAGAGCTGTTTCTAGTTAAATATGAATGGAAGTTTTCTAAATAAGAGCAAGTAATGCTCGTTAATAACCATTTATAAAATTATACGGATACATATTGTAGTATTATTATGCTGTTCCATATCTTCGTTATGCTTTTACGCCTTTGCCTTAATGCGAGAGCCATATTTACCTTTTAGGTTAGTTCTCATAGACGAAAAAATGACTGAATTTAAACCGAACCAATTGTTGCCTGGTGACATAGAGTATGTCATGTTCAAGTACAAATATCATAACCAACAAGGCTCTTAAAATTTTGCAGCAATAATGCTGGCATTATGAGCTTAACGTTCATGTATTTTGGACGGAAATTCCCCAAACGTTTTGTCGTGAAAAAAATGTCTGATTTTTTTCGGTGTCATTTTTGACAGTTTATGGCAATGTCGTGAAAACATTTTCTACGACATTTAAAAAACTAAAAGATACACCAAGTAGATCTAAACCAGCTCTACACGATGCAAAAAACCGCGTCCAAAAATATTCATTCCTGACGAAGATATTTGATAAAACGCCTCCCGCGGTGTGAATATTTTTGGATGTGCATGGCATGCAAGTGCATATTTTATATGATAATAAGTGAATGGTCAATTAAATTCTAACTTTTTATGCCAATTTGACGTTATTCTACGCGCTCTGATGCAAGCAAATATAAGCACCAACTGTTTGCGAGTTTTTGGCATGCGACGTCATAATACTGAAAAATTAATTGCAGTTAAAATTTAAAAATCATCAGTGGAGAAAATATAATATAATTTCCATCAGTGTTGAGCGAAAATATTGTTTAGTGTATCTCACAGTTAATGGAAATGTAGAAGAAGTGCATAGATAGCACCTAAATTAGTCAAACCTTTCATTTTCATCCATTCTGAAAGACATTTTACCCAATATCGTCGTCAAGAATGAATATTTTTGGACGCGGTTTTTTGCATCGTGTAGAGCTGTTTTAGATCTACTTGTTGTATCTTTTAGTTTTTTAAATTTCGTAGAAAATTTTTTCACGACATTGCCATAAACTGTCAAAAATGACACCGAAAAAAATCAGACATTTTTTCACGACAAAACGTTTGGGGGATTTCCGTCCAAAATACATGAACGTTAAGCTCATAATGCCAGCATTATTGCTGCAAAATTTTAAGATTCTTTCTTTTACCGTTTGAGCGTGAGCAGCTGCCAAAAATGACAAACCCCCATTTTTTGATGTACACCACCCACAACCACAGTGCTGGACATGGGGCACTGAAACTTAGCTCGTGGTAGTTTTTCATTAGACCCTATCAAAATATAGCAACTTCAACACGATTGGCAATGGTCGAGCCAAAAAGCGGTCACAGCCGAAAAATGTTGCTCACAGTGAGTTGGAATCATGTAACCATTACCATTCAACTTGCTCAACAAATCGTGTTCAATAGTGAAACACGTTGCCAATGATATACTAATATGTAGTAAATTATCATGTTCACATCATGTTCGAACAATCAATCTATTTGTATTTTAATTGATATTTTTACTTCAACTTTAGATTATACAACACATCAGAATTTTGGTGATTCACATACCTAACTGTTAGTAATTCCACAGAAGCTCTGTATTTTCTGGGACGTCGCCCAATGTGAATTTTACTAAGATTTTAATTTTCGTGAAGTTATTTTGTTTAAAGCAATTATAGGTTTTATTGATTGTAAATAATAAAACTAATTTATATATTTTTAGTTGTAACAATTGAAATCTAAACTGAAGCCGGATTACATGTCTAGTGGTAAAATTTACCGGGTAAACCCCGGTATGGGAATGACTGGACAATTTTCGCCACCATCTAGATGACTTACTTGAACACTTCCTCGCCGTGTATGAATAGCGGTGACATCATTGGAATGCAGGTTGTATGCACAAAACCATCTGCAGCTCTTCGTCCTAAATAATCCACAAATATGAATATCAACTCAGCTTCTACACAGGTTTAATATTTTGAAAGCTCTCCAACTGCATAATGTGAATGCTGTTTCATTTAACACACCTTAGTTTCTGCATCCTCCTGCTTGTCTCCAGTTGAAAGAGGGCGTTCAGAATAACTATATATTTGGCGAATATCTTGGAATACAAAAACCACAACGTGGAACCCAATTCCAACCCAACCGGTTACATGGAAGCTATTAATTTCCAAAACTATATGGCTCTCACAAGAATTGTAATGCAAATGGAAAGTTTCGTTGAGTTTAATACTCGCACCACTCATAGAACCACTGAAAAAGATAACAACGAATAGGGCCGTCATTAAACGTCGAGCGTTCTGTTGATGGGGCTTCATGATGTTACAAAATATTTCTTTACAACTGCTTAAAATATACTTGATCGATCGAATGAAGTTATAAACTTAGCAGACTGGACACGGAATTATGTGCGAATCTATATTTAACATTGATTCCGCGCTTCCTAGTTATCAGAACCAGGTACGGAACTAGGGGGAGCGTCAAGATTACATATTAAACATTAATCAGTTATCGCACATCGAACAATGCATCATTGACTGTTCATTGCAAATACAAATACTTACCTATGTACAACTATAAATAACCGACCTAAATATGACTTGGAGATTTCTGTAGCGGAAAGCGTTTACTCGTTGCCTTCAATTCGGATTATATTGAATAATGGTGAATGAAGTAATAAGTGCATTGTATAAATCATCAGCAGGGTAGCTGTCAAAATAGTTAGGATAGTGTAACAGTTGTATAAAAGTTCGACCGAAATCTTTGCGTCGTAAGAAAAACACTAACCACAAAAGATTGATTTCAGAACTGGTCATCATTATATTCAAAAATACAAGTTTTATAAAAAGAGCCCATTTACCCACATTTTACAACTTTATCGCGTAACGGGATGTCATCAAAAACTCCGAACTTTGTCAATATTCAATAAGCTCCCACATGAACAATCTTCCACATTTCGAAATTTAGATCCATAAATGCTTAAATACATCCTGCTTGGTCCATCAATATATTTACTCTAAACTATCTTTTAGTTGAATTAATTGAAAGAAAAATTTCAACGCAGATTTCACATGAGGCTTAGCCGAAAAATTAGTACACACAGTGGTTCCCTACTTCCGATCTTTCCTAATTTAAAATTTCAATTACGTTGCTTAAATCAGCAGTGTCCCCAAACTACTGCAAAGAAAGTTATGCCCAAACTTGAACACTATAAGTTAGTATATAAAATAAGCAATTATGAAATTACAGTATCCTCTCAACTACAGGACATCATGTCACAGCAAATAATGGGACAGGGAACAACGAATATTTAATTAGCACAAACCAAAAGTAAAAAATAAAGCTTTAATAACATGTTGAACTTCTGCTACGACCTTTCAGGCAGAGAAACTGGTATTAGCAAAGAAATGGATAAATTATAGGTTGACAATGGCACATAAATTACAAATGTTTGACGATAAGTCAACTTCAATATCATCAAAACAAAGGAACACGTTACATCCTGCCTTCAGTGTTGTTGCCAGATTAAATTGATGGGCTTATTTGCCCTCTAACTTATGAATTTTACTGATAAGCAAAAAATAAATTGTTCGATAAATGTGAAATAATACGAAAATCCATTGGCATTAGTACAATGCTCATCGTTAGGATAATTTTTAATTTAGTACCTTAATTATGGTTAATGCAATGCTTTTCAGTGATTGCGGAATTATTTGGCACACACTTGCGTATTTACGAAGATTTTGGGTTCATCGAATTTGTATAGTAATAACTGATTAGAGAATTCTTGACTATCTGTCAATGAGCCAACTCTGAATCACGCAGTTTTCTTCTGCTAATTTCTACCGCGCTTTTGGTTCCACGATCATTTAGACGTATTAATGCATCCATTTCCATTATTTTATCATAATAAACACGTTGTGGTGCAGCTTGTGCATGAATAAAAGATCATTATTTCCTTGTTGGAAGTAATTGCATGTTTTTATATGGAAGAATATATCAATAATATTTTAACATTTACAAATATGCAAACACTACAATCTGCATTTCTTCAAATACGTGATTTGGTAAAATTGATACCACCAACTTCCTCGCTCAAACTATAAATGAGTTCACCGATGCATATAATCTTGGCTAATTGTGGACACAATTTCGGAACGATATTATGCCTGCTATAACAATGATACAGCTAGATGTAAAATGAAAATTGTATATTCACAGTTTCAAAACATCATACATGTACTATATGTAGAAATACGAAATATCAAAGTATCATGCATTGAGGGTGACAGTAGCTTACGACGTTCGGATTCAAAATTATATTGTTAAATGCCAGGGAAAAACGCATCGAGCTTATTGTCGTCGTGTCTAAAAATTTTTTTACATATTTTTGTCACGGTTCCAAGAAGAAAAATAACCCTGAATGGATTTGTCGGAAATCTATTTAGTTTGTAGTTTCGTCTGTACGCAATGTCGCGGAGATATATGCACAAGAATATGGACAGAATATCGTGCACATCAAGTAGATCTTGATGTACGATATTTGATTATACACAGATTGATTTTTCACATACCTATTTTTATGTTGAGACCATCTGATACCTGCAATCAATCTTTGCTTGCACCAATGTCCCCCAGAGATGAAAACTGGGCACATTAGACTGCATGCGATGATTGTTAGTGTTGGGGTTGACGTTGACATACTATGAGTGAATACATTTTACTATATTATATTATTATGGGATTAAAGTCATTTTGCTGGTTATGTAAATTCGAGGGCCGCTTATTCATTGTATGACGCTATCCTTCAATCATGTGTCTATCAGATAAGTAAAATTGATGAAGATGTAAGGATGCTTCTGTAATCACGATGGAGTTACTGGATTTCAGTTGATATCAAGAATACGCATTATTAATTACTCGCAAGAACCATTCCATATGTTTTTCCATTTAGTAAATCCATTTGTCGAGTACGGTTTAAAATTGAAAAAATCTTTTTTAATTGCTTTCAAAAGCAGCAGGGAAACTTACATTAAAGATTTTTTGTGTTACATCTTCGAAACCGAAATGTCGAATAGGATTAAACCCTTGGTGCTGCATTGCGTTGGAAAATGTATAGTTGGTGACAAATGTCGAGTAGGCTGGAAAGCAAAAGATCATTACCATAACTTATGAACTTGGACCAGATATACATAGTACATGAAACTGATCAACTGATGAAGCAATACCGATGGAATTTTTTCTCTCAAGTTCATAATGAATTTGTACACAATGGTAGCAGTTTATTCTGTCACATTGTCGATTTGACTTAGAAGTTAACTATTTGAAATTCCATATTTTGTGCGTCTACATGTCCTAAATACCTCATAGTTGCCGCAGGATAAACGAGAAAAAATATTTCGTTATCAAACAGAAAATAACTAACATAATGGAATATGAAGAGCCGAAACATCTAATAAAATGTAGGTACCCCAAAGGATCGTTGAACAACCACAATGCAGTTGATATTACATCTGCTTCTTTCCTCTGAGCCATGAAATTTGTAAAATCCACTCCGAAATTTGTCTGGTCCATATGCAATAATTTATTCAGCAAGTTATTTTGTATCCAAAATATTATCGATTATGGTTTACTGACAGAAATTAGATAATTCTAGCTCGTCAAAATATTTTCATATAAAAACTATTTTTAATTGATCCGCATGTGCAAATTGCTAGAGATAGAAATTTATATGTCAGCAGCTGGAAATAATGGCACGAGTCAACGATGGACAGGGAGAAATAACCAACATTGTGGACAATAACTAGCTCCAAACATGCAGCACACCAACCAGCGACGTCCTACCTATTCGAATTAAATAAGTCAGCGAGTTTGTCTAAATCCTAAATGTCGTCAAACGCTTCCAACTGACAAATCAGTTCAAATTGTACAATTTGCTTATGCATTGGTGAAAATAGGACAGACTATGGGGCGATCCATAAAATACGTAACGCAAAAAATCGGATTTTTGGACCCATACACCCATACCGTAACGCAGCCGTAACGGCCGTCTCAACCCATACACCCCTTATCGTAACGTAACGCACTTCATTCCATATGTATACAAATAAAGGCATCTAAATATGCAAACACATCTGACAAAAGTCTTTTATAATTGTCAAAAGTCTAGCATAATTTTTTATAACATTAGGTTGTAAAAATATATCGCAAACAAAACATTCAAACAAACCGGGTTATAATTCGCTGCCATATATCATCCCATGGCTCATTCATACAATTATTTAAATTTGTTATTTGAATATATTGTTCAGTAATACTTGAATGTGAACAGTGGATTCAATTCATCTTTAAGCACAAAATGTTGGTCATTCATTGTAGACGCTGCATCAGTTGCAGTTGGTCTCCGTCTCAATTTCATAAAAATGAAAGGGTTCACATCAGTTGACACCGGCAGTACTCAGTGTTCCATGCACATTTTCAGATATTGTTTTAGCATCTTCTAAGAAACATGAAACTGTCCTCAAATATTAGAAGAAGGACTAGTACAGACATCAAAAGAGAATGACCCGCCATTTCGAAAAGAACTTCTTTTGATTGTTCCTTCTTTTATTAACGTTTGCTGGTAGGATGTGTCCTAATCGGCACCGATGACATTTTCATTGATTGGATTTGATGGAAATGAGATTGTTGGATGATGGAACTAATTTTGTAGCCTAATATTTGGGAATTCTCTTTAAAATATAAGCAGTGATTTGACCATTTCTTACATTTATTTTACGTGTGTTTACGTTTTCATAAGTTTCATGCGTTCAGTTTCCAGTTCTTAATTTCTTCGGAGATATTTACAGGAAAGGTTTCATTCTCTGTCAGCAAATTCCAAATCATTGAGACATTCGTTTAATTGCGAATTTGGGATGAGATAATATCGCGGTTGAAGCTGCAGAAACAGAAACATGCATGCGATGTGCACAACAACATAAGAAACATGCATGGGATGTGCACAACATAAGAAACATGCATGGGATGTGCATAACAACAAAAGAAACATGCATATGATGTGCATTACAACATAAGAAACATGCATTTTGGGGCAATGTGCGAAAGTTAGACAGTTTCACTTGCCAACACCTGGCCTTTAAAATGCAAAAAACCGCGACGAAATCCATCAACGGGATCAAAAGATATGGCTATTTTTTAGGAAACATTTTTGACCATCTTATTGGCAGGCTTGCAATGCTTACCTAATAATTCTCTATAATTTTAATAAGCCGAGTGAAACTTAATTGGTAGAGTGGTCATTTATTTCGTAGTTCAAAATGGAGTGCTTGGAGGGGAGCTGTGTTAACGGGGAGGAAGAGCAGAATGACAATCCGCAGGAGGCGCGGGTGTTGGAGGAGTCGGAGGAGGATAACGTTAATTTCTTCACAACTACGGAGTTAATTGAAATTCTCGGATTACAAAAGAAATGTAACATTAGCTTGATTTAAGTTAATTAATTTAATGATTTTTTTCTTGTTGCCACCAAGAGGGATGCTAAAATCTGCTCCTCTTATCAGTTATGTATCCAAAAGCTAGGTGCTCCAAACGTCCAAGGCCACGTAAGAAGAAGCTGTGCAAAATAAAAATGATGTTGCCCTCCAGAAACCTTTTGCAACCTCTTTTGCCATTAAAATTAATTGCATTTTATTTCATTAATTTCAGGGAGGAGGCTTTTCCAGTCAATTTCAAGCGGGGACGTACAACGAGGAGTAAATACTCGAGGTGGTACATTGTCGTACTTTCAATTTTTTATAACAACGGATGCTTAATTAATTGACCTTACTGATACATATTATGCTTATTTACCACAGGTCATCAAAACGTCGACCCGGACACCGCAGTATTCATGCAGACTTCATTAGCAAACCGGCGGAGGAAACCCAAAGCAGTAAAGTCAACTTGGAAACGGGAGGAAAGCAAGGTCAAGAGAATGAAGGGTGAGCAGTACAGCGGGTTTTCCCGACGAACTTGCACAGAAACGAAGAAACGGCTTTTCTCTTCCGGGGTTCAGAGGCCAGAGCGCAGAATGGGACCACCCTGCCGATCTGCCCTTTGTGTAAAGCGCAAAAATTACAAGTGCTCCGAATTTACGGAGGATGCTCGGAAGGCAATATTTGACAACTTCTGGAAAAACTTGGATTGGCGTGAGAAACGGATTTTTGTCACATCGTTATTGGTCTAAGTAAGCTACCAACTCTCCCGGGTCGGGGATTCATAATTTTTGAGCAGCCATTCAGCTTGAAACTCAGCTCTCTAGCGAGCTTGAGCTTGAACAGCTGTTTCTGCCGTCCAACACAATGGTGGAAGCTGATTGGCTGCTCAAAAATTATGAATCCCCGACCCGGGAGAGTTGGTAGCTTACTTAGACCAATAATTGATTCGAAAGAGTGCAGCCGCAAGAAGAAGGATGGTCCATCGCGGAGGTTGGAGACAAACGTGTATTACCTCAAATTGGATGAAATTAAAGTTCAAGTCTGTCGGCGCTTGTTTCAGTCGACACTTGGAATTGGGCGTACTACCATGGCGCATTGGACCAAAAAGTCAAAGGATCCCTCCATTCCAAAGCAAAAAATTGGACTAATCCAGACACAAAGTGCAATTTTGGCATCCGAGTTTTTAGATAATCTTCCCAAACTGCCATCACACTACAGCCGCAAATGGTCCTCCAAGGTGTACCTGGAGCCCCTAATTAATTCCAAGAATGAGCTTTATCAATTATACAAAACATATTGTGAAGAGAGAGGGCAGTCGTTTGTATCTCGTTTCACTTTCAACCGTTTGATCAAATCAAAGAATATTGGAGTATTTCTGCCGAGAAAGGACCAGTGTGAGATTTTCGATTCATACAAAGCGAAACAAGTTTCAGATGAAATCTACAATCACATTAAAAAGAAGGAATTAGCTCAGCAGCAAAAGACAATTGACAAACAGGATGGCGTCGATGGAAAATGTCACATCATAACTATGGACCTTCAGTCTGTAAAACTTTCCCCGATGCTGAAAACAAGCTCTCTCTACTACCGTGCTCATCTCAGCTCATGGTTCACAATTTTACTGTGTACAATTTGAAAACGAAGGATGCCAGTTGCTACTGGTGGAACGAATCGGAAGGAGATCTGACCGCATCTGTCTTCGCCTCATGCTTAACGGACTATGTTGACTCCAATTTTCAAGATCAGCTGCCGCTAATTTTTTACAGTGCTGGATGTGGATATCAAAACCGGAACGTCATGATGTCCAACGCCTTATTGGAACTAGCAATTAGGCAGAAACGGGACATAACTCAAAAGTATTTAGAAAAAGGACATACATACATGGAATGCGATTCAGTACATAGCGCTATTGAGGCTGAACTTAAAAACAAACCCATTTACGTTCCTTCGGATTACATGAAAATTACCAAAGCTGCACGCCCGAAGCAACCATACATTGCGAAGGACTTGCGACACGACTTTTTTCATGATTATTCATTGAAAAGTACACAACGTTACGTGAGCATACGCCCTCGGGAAAAGAAGGGAGATGCTATCGGTACGTATTTGAAAAACATCCGTTATTCGCCAGATGGAATAATCCGCTACAAGCTAATCTACGAGGAAAAGGACTGGCGTCAAATTCCGAATGGAAAAAAAAATTGCAAACGTAACACATCCCAAACTCTTTCAAGATCGAATTGAGATATCCTCCAGGAAATATAAAGATCTTCAGGAACTCAAATCAGTGATTCCCTCCGAGTTCCATTCTTTCTATGATGACCTTCCCCACAATGTCAACAACTAATTATTTTTTGACCCGGAATGTATATTAAATTTAATTTTGAGCTTTTGTGCAAAATGTTTTTAAATAAAATTTACAAAAACAATGATTAAACTTTGAACACGGTTTTCTCGAAATAAGGATTTTGCATGTTTCTTATGTTGTAATGCACATCATATGCATGTTTCTTATGTTGTTGTGCACATCGAATGCATGTTTCTGTTTCTGCAGCTTCAACCGCGATATGTAGGCTTTAAAGATGTCGTACATGTTTAGCCGTGGCTTTAACTAATTTGTTTTGCACTTTCCCGTTTTATATTAAAAGACTTGCGCGAACAGACTACTAAAACAACCATTAGATAGAGCACCAGACCACAGAGACCACCAACCAGGAGAATATATAAAGCAGACTCACAAGAGAGACCGGCCTAATTGTATGTGCATACATATGCAAAGAGCAGTCAGCGCTGATTGCATTAATTTTTATACATCTACATTGAGAGCGGTGTGCACCAAAATTTTATGTGTTCTAATTTGTATGCATTTAAAATTATGGAAATTTAGTACGTTACGTAACGCTTCGACCTACCCCATACCCCCATCCCCGTACGCTACCGTAACGCTGCGGCGTAACCCATACACCCATCCCACTGCGTTACGTATTTTATGGATCGCCCCTATTGTGTAATTCCCATCGACAAAATTAACTTTAATAGCTTGTATCAGTATCTTCACGTATTTACTGTCAAACCTAAAACATTCCATGTGTATCTTAAAATCTTTGGTATAGGATTTTTTCAAACTAGAAAAACAGTCCAGACAAACCAAATGGTTTATGTGAATTATCGCTGGATGTGAGTATGCTTTGTCCTTAGCTTACTTCTCCTTTGAGTAACAACAATTTGCAAACTGGACATCGTTTGGTATCCTCAAAAATGACGGCCTTTCTATGCAGGACGAGCTGTTGTAGCCTGGATTTTCATTCGTTTTTTTTATTTACCTATGGTTCATAATTGCAAATAATTAATAATTACTCAATTCAGGATAATTGTTTGTTCTCATTAGTTCCTCAATTGCGGAACTAATCAGAAAAACGTACACAAATTATTATATTGATATAATAATTTCTGTACTTGTTTTGTTCCTGTGAAAAATGCTTTTCAGTGTCAAAATTTATTGTGTAGTTAAACGGTCAACCAAACAACTGACATCATTTTGACAAATTATTTGATGCGAAGGTCTGGGTTGTTACATAATGTACGGTGCTGTTGAAATTGCAACAATGAGTTACTTTTGTTGAAAATATCTACTTACATTTGTTATGGTTCAGAGGCACGACTAGTGCAACAAAGTTAAAACCGTACCAAAAATCACCATATTTCTTAAGAGTAAGATTTTGTATAATTATTTTTACGACGAATAGCACTGCCAACAAAAATGATCGCACTCCTGTTTCGTGAGCCATTTCAGATTTTGTTCATAGTCAAATAATTTCTAGGAAATGGTTCTAAGGAATTTAATTTGTACTGAATACTATAAATATATTACAACACATCCTTTGATTGGATCTGAGTACAAAATCACGTCGTCTTAATACCATGCATGGTGAATGATAAATGTCCTCCACAAATCATAAGACGTAAATGGAGAATCGTTGACAAAATGCTGTATTTTTTGCGTCTCACAATCAGTAGTCCTATAAATATAAATACTAATCCATTTTGCTGCACACATATTTATCAACGGCACCATTAACCAATTTATTCGGTGCGTTCATCTCATTTGTACAGTGAATCACCTGTTCCTTCCGGTAATTATGTTCACTCCTCGACGACGTTTCAAAATAAAGTCACATTCATTGCTTATAATGAGATTCTTCACTTCATTTTGCAAGCATGCTGTGCTCGGATAGCAAAAGCGTATTTGTCCTCAAGTATAAATGCATAATAGACGATGGATGGAGTTATGGTTGTGGATTTTTCCGTGGCATTTCAAAACCGATAAACTAATGTAGCTGCAAATTTGGAAATTGTCCATCGTGTAATACATAAAAAAGGACTGCTGCATTTCAATTCTTTCAACGTGATAGTCGGAATCCCATTTAGTAGTTCACGAAATGCAAACATCATATTTTGACAAGAATATGAACAAAATCGCCTATACATCAAGTTGATCTTCAACTGGTTCAGGGTGCTTAGGTACCTGAGAAGTGTATTGTTATCTCTGTCCAAGTGACAAGTAGTTAAAAGACCATAATTTGTTTGGTTTGAGTTAGAGCCGGAATATTAAATGATACGCAAATGTATTTTGAAAGTAGGTTAATAGAGAGTGTCGGCATTACTTTGATCAATTCAATTAACATAATTTTGATGGCAGTCTATAAAAGTCGAGGTCAAAGGTCAACAACTTGCATAGGTTTACTTTCGTGCTCAAAATTATAAATTGAAAAGGAATCACTCCACTCTCCAATCTACCCGTAAATGCTTGAAATGTATGATACTTGGGGTGAAAGGTCAAGTTTCAAAATTTAGTACAAATAGAGAATGTGATTACATTACTGTACCACGATAAAGAAATACAGTTTAAAACTACATGTTAATGTTAAATTATGGCCTTGACCTATTGCTGCATATGAACAAAACCACTACACTAACTGTTGATTTCATTCAAACTGTAATAAGAAAACGCTGAAGTGTCTGCTAAGGACCTATTGAAATGTTTTCCACTTCAAATATTGAACTAATCTATATTGTTACTGTATGTGTGTATACATGTTTGTATTATTGAGTCTCAGCGTCCTTATTAAGGACAGGTTTTGTAGTTACTAATTTATTGTTTAATTACACATAAACTTCAAATTTCTTTCTGAATTTTTTTTTAATGTGTAGGCGATACGTCAAATGTGGAAACTGTTCCCTAATGAAAGTTAATGTTTGAAGCAGATAACATATAGAGTAAGTATAACCAGCCGTACAACAGCCCGAACCCGACATGCTTCGATTTCAGTTATTTTTATATTTCTAGATAGAACACCTAGAGAGTGCCCAATGTGCCAAATATTAGGCTTCGGGATCGACCCTGGTACCATGGGATGCCGGATGAAGGTGGTGGGGACCAATTGGGCTTTTTATTACGATGTCGACGCATGTACTGTCCGATAACAAAGAATGTGCGGCATGAGTAATGATATACCATATGCTAAATTTGACGCCCTATTCAGCGCAGCAAACCGCATGCTGATCCATTGTTGCATTCCAGAGTTATGGCCAAAACGTATTCCAGGGCCCGTTAATATTTGGAGTTTTTAATATTTATGTACTAACAACTACGGTATCTGTGTCATATTTGGAAAGCCAATAGGTGCGAATGAATGCCCAACGATGGCTTAATACTTGACAAAAATTTCATTCCGATTCAGGTATGTATCGGGGTGTGGTGCTGTATTTACTTCGGCTAGTCAAAACCGTCCAAATCCGCCCATGAAAGTTCAAAGCGTTAGTACTTTGTCTAAAACGCACATATTGAAAATCCGAAAAAGTACATTTTGCACTGATTTGTTAGCTTTCATTTGACACCTCAACCATGAAATTTGGTAATGGCATCTCGGAGCTGTTGCTCGCCAAATGTAGCAATCTCGTAATGCACATATCTTCAAACCGTTCATTGTACGGTCAATTCAGTACCATTGCACACGGATCCATGGACAAAAAAAGTTTATAACTAGTCTCTTATACTAACGGAAACCTTGGAAATATTTTGAATATTTCATATTTCATCACGTACGGAACTAGTTATGAAAGGTTTCATTCATTTTTTTGTTTTCAGATTTGAAGTTTTATTAAATGTTTTAGGAACAAAGTTGAAAAGTTTTAATTTGGTGCATATATTTATTTAAGTAGATAATTTTATCCAAATAAAGTAAACCAAACAAATTGATGCCATCAGTTTAAAGAAATGCTTTCAGCTTGTCCATTTCTAAATATGCAATGGTAAACACTTGTCCAGATCGTGATTTTGGTGAAGGCTCTGAATTGAGCATTACGAGATTGCTACATTTGGCGAGCAACAGCTCCGAGATGCCATTACCAAATTTCATGGTTGAGGTGTCAAATGAAAGCTAACAAATCAGTGCAAAATGTACTTTTTCGGATTTTCAATATGTGCGTTTTAGACAAAGTACTAACGCTTTGAACTTTCATGGGCGGATTTGGACGGTTTTGACTAGCCGAAGTAAATACAGCACCACACCCCGATACATACCTGAATCGGAATGAAATTTTTGTCAAGTATTAAGCCATCGTTGGGCATTCATTCGCACCTATTGGCTTTCCAAATATGACACAGATACCGTAGTTGTTAGTACATAAATATTAAAAACTCCAAATATTAACGGGCCCTGGAATACGTTTTGGCCATAACTCTGGAATGCAACAATGGATCAGCATGCGGTTTGCTGCGCTGAATAGGGCGTCAAATTTAGCATATGGTATATCATTACTCATGCCGCACATTCTTTGTTATCGGGCAGTACATGCGTCTACATCGTAATAAAAAGCCCAATTGGTCCCCACCACCTTCATCCGGCATCCCATGGTACCAGGGTCGATCCCGAAGCCTAATATTTGGCACATTGGGCACTCTCTAGGTGTTCTATCTAGAAATATAAAAATAACTGAAATCGAAGCATGTCGGGTTCGGGCTGTTGTACGGCTGGTTATACTTACTCATACCTCCCTATGACAGGGAGAGATTGAAGTTTAAGAAATTTAAGATGCGTTTTCACCGGTAAATTAGCATTTATTTTTCTAAAATCGTTTGTTTGCATATTCGTTTAAACCCGAGGCTTGTATTTCGTTGCTTAGAGCAGCTTCCAATTTATCAATACGACGTGTATTTTGCTGTCTGATTGACGACATAGTGTCATTACATGGGTATTACAAAAGTTCATTAATCCAGTCGGCCACACGTAGGCAATGTCTGTAAGCTTGGCATGAATGTTGGCGACATTGTGACACGTTCATAATGACAATATTTGCAATTTTCTGTAATGACTACTGACTTTGGCAAAATAGGGAAATAGTAGTCTTCGTCAGAAACACGTAGTGCTGCTTGTAATGACAAATACATTTAGACGAGTACAATGCTCATCGTGAGGGGTCATTATTAATTTAAGGATAATATAAAGTTTACCGTGATCGCGCCGTTATTTTTTGGAAACACGCAAATCGCTTCAGAATCGAGAATAATGTCAACAAATTGCGTGTGGCATTTAACCAAAACTATATCTACCGATCTGAAGACATTGTTTATTGATTGATGTGCATTTCATAACTTTCAGCGACATAGCCCATATCCCATTAGCTGGTTGCACAGTCATTTGTGTAAAAAATAAATATTTATTTATTGTTTAATTAAACTACAAACTTTTTTCAGAAAATTTGATGTGTAGGAAATACGCCAAATTTGCAAAATGCTCACTAATGAAAGTTAATGTTAATATTAGATAGTAAAAATTCGGTTGTGGTATTAGGCAGATTGAGAAGTTGAGGATCTAAAAATATGTGAAGTGTTTGTTGATGCTCAATTGCTTTTTTAAATTACGCTACACTATTTTATGTTCACCTGTTTCAGAGTGAGATTTCACTTGGCTAGAATTTCATTTTGATGATTTATCGCGTGGATCGTGTCTTTTGTTTATGTCGATATAATGATGGATCCGGCGTTAAGGTACACAAATGCTTGATGTCACAAACAAATCATACGTTTATCGGATTCAAAGGGTCTTTGGCTGTACTTCTGTGCGTCCTGACGATCAAGTGAGAAAAGTACAAAGTTACCTATCAGTTATATGATGCAATCATCAAGTTTGAGTCAAGGATATTTATGAATG
This sequence comes from Sinella curviseta, assembly GCA_004115045.4. Taxonomy (NCBI): domain Eukaryota; kingdom Metazoa; phylum Arthropoda; class Collembola; order Entomobryomorpha; family Entomobryidae; genus Sinella; species Sinella curviseta. Next base: position 22,594,710 of record CM023199.3, on the reverse strand, counting down.
ACAAACAAAAGTCATTCTTTATTTTTCCATAGCTGGTGGCATGGTTATATTTAATTGTTTATTGCACGATTTACTTATTCACAAAAATGTTGTAAACAGCAACAACAATGACCAATTGTTAATAAATTATTAGTTAGTTAGTTCGATCACAGACAGCACCCCATCCTGGGTTCTTACGCTGACTAGGTTATTGTGCACTCAATCGCATCACATACACATTATATAAATTCTTCGTGTGTTTTACTCAATGAAACAATTTGGGTGCGCAACACGTCGAGTACGTCAAACTCGAACCAACCTGCGATTAGTAATAATTGAGATATAATATACATATCGTAGTGTGCAGTTGAAGAGTTGATATAAGTAATGTTAATCAAATAGCATATATCACTTTTTCAACAGCACACGACGATATGGTTTCTGGGAATGATTATAGCATTTCTAGGTTGCAACTAGAAGTAGATTAGTGTTAATCGTTTATCAGCTACCTCTGAATCACACAATCATTTTTCTGTTTCTAGTTTGATCGCTCTCCTTCAATAATATTGACATGGAACTGTGTGTTGAGTCAAACAATTGTCCAACAAGAACGATTTTAACCGAATTATGAAATTTTCATCCCAGGATTTCCGGGACGCAATCTGAAATCCGGGACAAAATCGGGACGCTGTGAAAGGGGTCTGAAAATCCGGACAGTTCCGGAAAAATCGGGACGGATGGTCACTTTGAATTTAGTGCGTCTTACTAGTCACGGTCGCAATTTGCATTCAAAACTAAAGGATAGTAGTGTGAAATCTAATGTAAGTACTTAACATATAGTCGTACAAGCATTAATTGGCCAACTGGCGGGGAAACTTCACAAATTTTTGTTTTTCAAACCATGCCATTTGCAATAAAAAATTGCCAAAAGAAGCATTACCAGCATTGTACTACAGCCCTTGCCACACCAATTGCTTCGATGGAATCGAACACCTGCAGCCTAATATATAATTCCAGTCCAATACGAGTTTCTCTTTTGTTTCAAGACTCATCAAAACTGGACAAACAAAACATCAAAAGTTAAGAAAGGAATAAAGGACAAGCTATGTGAGACGGCAGTTCTCATCCTAATTTGAAGAATGACGCCCAGAAAACCTTTTCAAATACTACTGTGCCCGAACTAATCTCAATTGTATAAGTGACGGTAGACACAAGCGATGTCTTGAGCAATGTAAAAAAGGGCACAAACAGGTAAACGAAAATGGGACAAAGAGAGATGGACACGCGTAAGACCAATCGAAATATGTGACTAAAACGTCATATCTCGTAAATGTAGGATAACAAATATTTCCGTTTGCTGAAGATCGGCTTCTTGCGCTGGTGATATATGAAAAGAAAACAGGTGGCAATATAATTGAGTAGACCAAAGTTGCAGTTGTGTCCATTCTTGGGAATGGTTTATTTTGCATTTTCATCTCTGAGTTCTTCTGTACTACTAAGAACTGGCGAAAACGTTGATTTTTTAAGAAATGTTTTCACCTTCATTCGGGCATATATGCATCAGTAACTCCATGCAATATTTGTAAAGCACAGAACCAAATGTTTCAAAGCTAGAAAAATGTAATATTTCCTGAATCTCCATCAAAAACTGAGTAAATTAAACTAAAGAACCCGGTGTTTCAAATTTGGTATAACGGGGTAAAATGAATGAAGGTATATGTTGATAGCAGTCATAGGGAACCACTTTATTTCCACATAAATCAACGGATTTCGCTGAAATTTGGCATGCATATTCCTTGAGTCAGTCGTCAAGAGGTTCAGTCGAGAAAACAATAATTTTCTAAACGGGGTCATAGGGAGCCGAGGTCAAATAGAACTTGTTTTGAGAATCGTGTTTCTCTGTGATGCGCGCTATGTAATTTGTTGGGATTGCATTTTTAATGCCTATATCTTGTTGCTGAAGTTTAACAGTTATGAATTACGAGCAACGGGTTTATGATAACCAAATTTGTCACACGGATTTCTAGTTAATACACGTCAGCAGCGCAATCTAATTGTGTTCAAAATTCTGTTTTCATCTGGGCTTCATGGCACTCTATGATGCTTGTAACTTCAAGCGCGACCCTTTAAATGTGCCGATAAACGTTTGCAGCAAGATACAGGCATTAAGCATGTTACACCGAGAGGTTACATAGCACGCATCACAGAAAAACACGATTCTGAAAACAAGTTCTATTTGACCTCGGCTCTCTATGACCCAGTTTAGAAAATTATTGTTTTCTCGACTGAACCTCTTGACGACTGACTCAAGGAACATACATGCCAAATTTAGGCAAAATCCGTTGATTTATGTAGAAATAAAATGGTTCCCTAGGATTGCTATCAAAATACCATTATCTCATTTTATCCCATTATACCAAATTTGAAACACTTAGATTCTTAGATTTGTTTACTCAGTTTTTGATGGAGATTCAGGAAATAGTACATTTTTCTCGCTTTGAAACATTTGGTTCGGTGCTTTTCAAAGCAAAATGGTTTTTCAAGTTCCCTACAAATATGCCCAACAAACCACGCTATCGTTAGAATCGTCAACATTATAAGATTTGTAGATAGTCAATCTTGCAAAAACAAATTAGAGTTATACGCATATAAATCAAAGAGCGATGTGTCATAATCGGTGAATGATTGAATGTTTTTGTGTATGAAACAGTGAGTATTTTTCCCATATTTAAGCCAAAGACTTTGCTATATCTAATTAGCTAAATGAACAAACAAATTTACATTCCAAATATTCCTATATTCATGTTTATGCATTAGTTCAATTTTATTTGCTCGGAAAGGTTTTTAATTTTATCAACGGTAACATGTTGCTTTCACAAATTATATTTTGTAAAAGTTATGAGATTTATCATGTTACAAAAACTTAATGATATGACTTTATTTCCCCAGGACAGTTAGGAATACGTGTACCGCCGCTTGGTTTCATACTGTGACAAAAATAAATATTTTTGGTAAATCAGGTTAATGCTGTCTCAGCTTTCAAATTCCTAGATATAAACGAGAGAAACCTTATGAATGGAAAATGCTGCAATACGAAGATATCAGTGAAAGCAGACAGTAAAAGTTGTTGAATCTAATTAATAAATATGTATTAATAGTGCATTGAGTCGGAATTGAAAAAATGTATTCACAATTGGCACGATTGCGACAACTATCACTTAAATACACAACGCTCTGTCTCTGCAGAAAGTATTCTTTTCGAAAGGAAATCTGCGAAATATCAATTTATGCTTTGTTAGTAGAGAACGTTCGGCATTCCTGAGATGTTCGGATCAGGAACGCTAATGCTTTTGACCGTATTCGTCCACTACAAGGTTATATATAGTGGAAAAAAAGATGCTGAGTTTCTTTTTGTTGTTGTTTTTTGTTGATGTAGAACCGGCAAGGAGGCGTTTCAGGTGAAATTCTCTTTTGGTCCACACAACAATTATTCAAATACCCTCGATTCCAAATAATTATATATAACGTTTCTTACGGCATATATATGCGTGCAGACTTTATTTCCGTTCGATCTGTACCGATCAATATGACTTATCTTTCAACCAGTAACCTCAGACGCCGTCTCACGTATTATCGTCAAAACAAATATATACCCAAGAAAGCAATTCACATGTCCGTATTTACGTGTGAAATATGTGTAGCGACAACTTAAACATTACACGTATCCAAATACAAACAAAAATGTAACGATTCAGAGTGGTTAATATGATTGTAGTGTTTATAACGAGTGATTACAACTTCAACTATGTCCAAAACTTCATTCGTGCATTCCATACTATAACTGTTAACTACACAGACGCCGAGATGCAATCAACCTTCATTCAGTGGAAATATTTGTCAAGCCGTATAAATCCAAATGGTCTTCAATCATAAGCAAATTAATTTTATCCTAAATTTGACATTACTTTATTTTTAATATGGTCGCTTCAGAAATATATATGCGGTATTATTATGCGGATTTACTTATTCACAAAAATGTTGTAAACAGCAACAACAATGACCAATTGTTAATAAATTATTAGTTAGTTAGTTCGATCACAGACAGCACCCCATCCTGGGTTCTTACGCTGACTAGGTTATTGTGCACTCAATCGCATCACATACACATTATATAAATTCTTCGTGTGTTTTACTCAATGAAACAATTTGGGTGCGCAACACGTCGAGTACGTCAAACTCGAACCAACCTGCGATTAGTAATAATTGAGATATAATATACATATCGTAGTGTGCAGTTGAAGAGTTGATATAAGTAATGTTAATCAAATAGCATATATCACTTTTTCAACAGCACACGACGATATGGTTTCTGGGAATGATTATAGCATTTCTAGGTTGCAACTAGAAGTAGATTAGTGTTAATCGTTTATCAGCTACCTCTGAATCACACAATCATTTTTCTGTTTCTAGTTTGATCGCTCTCCTTCAATAATATTGACATGGAACTGTGTGTTGAGTCAAACAATTGTCCAACAAGAACGATTTTAACCGAATTATGAAATTTTCATCCCAGGATTTCCGGGACGCAATCTGAAATCCGGGACAAAATCGGGACGCTGTGAAAGGGGTCTGAAAATCCGGACAGTTCCGGAAAAATCGGGACGGATGGTCACTTTGAATTTAGTGCGTCTTACTAGTCACGGTCGCAATTTGCATTCAAAACTAAAGGATAGTAGTGTGAAATCTAATGTAAGTACTTAACATATAGTCGTACAAGCATTAATTGGCCAACTGGCGGGGAAACTTCACAAATTTTTGTTTTTCAAACCATGCCATTTGCAATAAAAATTGCCAAAAGAAGCATTACCAGCATTGTACTACAGCCCTTGCCACACCAATTGCTTCGATGGAATCGAACACCTGCAGCCTAATATATAATTCCAGTCCAATACGAGTTTCTCTTTTGTTTCAAGACTCATCAAAACTGGACAAACAAAACATCAAAAGTTAAGAAAGGAATAAAGGACAAGCTATGTGAGACGGCAGTTCTCATCCTAATTTGAAGAATGACGCCCAGAAAACCTTTTCAAATACTACTGTGCCCGAACTAATCTCAATTGTATAAGTGACGGTAGACACAAGCGATGTCTTGAGCAATGTAAAAAAGGGCACAAACAGGTAAACGAAAATGGGACAAAGAGAGATGGACACGCGTAAGACCAATCGAAATATGTGACTAAAACGTCATATCTCGTAAATGTAGGATAACAAATATTTCCGTTTGCTGAAGATCGGCTTCTTGCGCTGGTGATATATGAAAAGAAAACAGGTGGCAATATAATTGAGTAGACCAAAGTTGCAGTTGTGTCCATTCTTGGGAATGGTTTATTTTGCATTTTCATCTCTGAGTTCTTCTGTACTACTAAGAACTGGCGAAAACGTTGATTTTTTAAGAAATGTTTTCACCTTCATTCGGGCATATATGCATCAGTAACTCCATGCAATATTTGTAAAGCACAGAACCAAATGTTTCAAAGCTAGAAAAATGTAATATTTCCTGAATCTCCATCAAAAACTGAGTAAATTAAACTAAAGAACCCGGTGTTTCAAATTTGGTATAACGGGGTAAAATGAATGAAGGTATATGTTGATAGCAGTCATAGGGAACCACTTTATTTCCACATAAATCAACGGATTTCGCTGAAATTTGGCATGCATATTCCTTGAGTCAGTCGTCAAGAGGTTCAGTCGAGAAAACAATAATTTTCTAAACGGGGTCATAGGGAGCCGAGGTCAAATAGAACTTGTTTTGAGAATCGTGTTTCTCTGTGATGCGCGCTATGTAATTTGTTGGGATTGCATTTTTAATGCCTATATCTTGTTGCTGAAGTTTAACAGTTATGAATTACGAGCAACGGGTTTATGATAACCAAATTTGTCACACGGATTTCTAGTTAATACACGTCAGCAGCGCAATCTAATTGTGTTCAAAATTCTGTTTTCATCTGGGCTTCATGGCACTCTATGATGCTTGTAACTTCAAGCGCGACCCTTTAAATGTGCCGATAAACGTTTGCAGCAAGATACAGGCATTAAGCATGTTACACCGAGAGGTTACATAGCACGCATCACAGAAAAACACGATTCTGAAAACAAGTTCTATTTGACCTCGGCTCTCTATGACCCAGTTTAGAAAATTATTGTTTTCTCGACTGAACCTCTTGACGACTGACTCAAGGAACATACATGCCAAATTTAGGCAAAATCCGTTGATTTATGTAGAAATAAAATGGTTCCCTAGGATTGCTATCAAAATACCATTATCTCATTTTATCCCATTATACCAAATTTGAAACACTTAGATTCTTAGATTTGTTTACTCAGTTTTTGATGGAGATTCAGGAAATAGTACATTTTTCTCGCTTTGAAACATTTGGTTCGGTGCTTTTCAAAGCAAAATGGTTTTTCAAGTTCCCTACAAATATGCCCAACAAACCACGCTATCGTTAGAATCGTCAACATTATAAGATTTGTAGATAGTCAATCTTGCAAAAACAAATTAGAGTTATACGCATATAAATCAAAGAGCGATGTGTCATAATCGGTGAATGATTGAATGTTTTTGTGTATGAAACAGTGAGTATTTTTCCCATATTTAAGCCAAAGACTTTGCTATATCTAATTAGCTAAATGAACAAACAAATTTACATTCCAAATATTCCTATATTCATGTTTATGCATTAGTTCAATTTTATTTGCTCGGAAAGGTTTTTAATTTTATCAACGGTAACATGTTGCTTTCACAAATTATATTTTGTAAAAGTTATGAGATTTATCATGTTACAAAAACTTAATGATATGACTTTATTTCCCCAGGACAGTTAGGAATACGTGTACCGCCGCTTGGTTTCATACTGTGACAAAAATAAATATTTTTGGTAAATCAGGTTAATGCTGTCTCAGCTTTCAAATTCCTAGATATAAACGAGAGAAACCTTATGAATGGAAAATGCTGCAATACGAAGATATCAGTGAAAGCAGACAGTAAAAGTTGTTGAATCTAATTAATAAATATGTATTAATAGTGCATTGAGTCGGAATTGAAAAAATGTATTCACAATTGGCACGATTGCGACAACTATCACTTAAATACACAACGCTCTGTCTCTGCAGAAAGTATTCTTTTCGAAAGGAAATCTGCGAAATATCAATTTATGCTTTGTTAGTAGAGAACGTTCGGCATTCCTGAGATGTTCGGATCAGGAACGCTAATGCTTTTGACCGTATTCGTCCACTACAAGGTTATATATAGTGGAAAAAAAGATGCTGAGTTTCTTTTTGTTGTTGTTTTTTGTTGATGTAGAACCGGCAAGGAGGCGTTTCAGGTGAAATTCTCTTTTGGTCCACACAACAATTATTCAAATACCCTCGATTCCAAATAATTATATATAACGTTTCTTACGGCATATATATGCGTGCAGACTTTATTTCCGTTCGATCTGTACCGATCAATATGACTTATCTTTCAACCAGTAACCTCAGACGCCGTCTCACGTATTATCGTCAAAACAAATATATACCCAAGAAAGCAATTCACATGTCCGTATTTACGTGTGAAATATGTGTAGCGACAACTTAAACATTACACGTATCCAAATACAAACAAAAATGTAACGATTCAGAGTGGTTAATATGATTGTAGTGTTTATAACGAGTGATTACAACTTCAACTATGTCCAAAACTTCATTCGTGCATTCCATACTATAACTGTTAACTACACAGACGCCGAGATGCAATCAACCTTCATTCAGTGGAAATATTTGTCAAGCCGTATAAATCCAAATGGTCTTCAATCATAAGCAAATTAATTTTATCCTAAATTTGACATTACTTTATTTTTAATATGGTCGCTTCAGAAATATATATGCGGTATTATTTTCTGCTATGTGCATATATATACCCAACAGAGTGCACTTAGATTTTAAACGTTCTCCAGTCGGATTCGTACGACTTTTCAAATGTAAATCTCCGGTTTGAATTTTTACACGATTTCCTTTACAATTACTTGTGCTGATTATTTCCTCGTCATAATAAATTGCATGATTTTTTTATTTCTTGCGAAAGAGTCACCTGTCTAATTCAAAACGTCTTGTGTAGTTGAAACGTCAGCAAGTAAACGTGCCTTCAATATGCCACATTTCTTGGGGGCAAAGGTTAGAGTAGCAAAATGAACGAGCTTATTGTCTAGCTCATAACCGAGGTTTTTGCAGCTAAAGATATCCACTGAGATTTTTTAACTGTGTGATTCCTTTCCGATTCAAACGCCACAATGTTCCACATTCCTATCATCAGTCTGCACAACGTGGAGAAATCGAATGCCAAATATTTACTGTTTATGAATTTCCATAAAAGACAAGCTTTCCGTGACATAATCTACAGGTCGTAGTTATCTATTTAGTATCGTCAAACAATTGATGCCATATATATGGCGAAAGCCATGCATGTTATGGCATGACATATCATTGAAAAGTTGAAAGTCTGATATGTTCCAATAAATAAAAACGTTAAGCCAAACATTAAGATTCTTTTCGCAGAATTATTAACCACCCGGAAAATTTGATGCACGACATTTTAATACCAAGACATGACACCATGTGAAATAAACCCACAATGATGGTAGAAGAGAGAGAATTGTTGGCCTCGTTAATAACTATTCCAATTTTCACAATCAACAGAACTGTTATCGCAATTATGATATAGTTTAAGCGTCACTTTACTGATGGTTTCCATCTGTTGAATAATTGTGCAAACTCAGTTACCGTACATAAATTAAATTATATGCTTTAAATGCTTTAACTAATATGTCAATCGGGCATTCATTCAATTCTATCATTTGCATATGTTTGTTTGTTTTCGGTCGCCCTTTCTGCAGACAAATTAATCGTGGTTGCTACTTTCATTGGTATAGTTTTTTATGAAACTGCGGAGTTTAAACATTTTAAAGAAGACTCGAGTTTCAGTTTGCAGAGACACGAATGCACTGAAGACATTATTTCTCACGTTGTCAAAATATCAATCAATGTAAATTTGCATAACCATAGCGTGGCTTTATTTTTTTTACACCGTCGAATCAACCTTTATGCCGATACTCTTTCATCTTCTTAAAGAAACATTTGGAACCTCCCTGCAAGTAGTACGCTTGCCAAGTCGTATAAATCCATAAGGTCGTCAATCATAGGCAGGCACAATAATATTTAATAAAGAAATGAGCATTAACTTTCCGTAAATTTTGCATATACATACTTACAATGTGATATTTAATAATGTGTATCTATGTTTATTACAATAACAAGTATTTCTAACTCAAGTACTCTTCCACACATATTCCACCTCACTCTGTACTCAACACAAAAGAGAACCACCAAACAACATACATACATACATTAAATATACTCCGGAGACCAATATGTAAATAAAATATGTTGGCAAACTGTGCAAGTTTCAGGTTATGGAAAGCCATACAATTTGTCATTTTGTTAGTTACAAAATGTTATGTGCTTTTTTAATGTATTGGTAAATAGTAGATAAAGTGTACATCTACGTTTGAGGATATTTTTCAATAATATCCAACATTCCTCAGTTTTCCAAAGTGCCCATCTGTAATTTTCAGATAAACCTTATCTCAATGTTCAGGTTTCATGAAGTAGTGATATTTTCCAAATTGACAATCTATTTGATGAAATATATTTATCTTATTGAACGGTTTGTACAAACCTCATGATTGAATTTACCTTCTGAAAGCTGTTACTATAATCTCAGTTATGTCTACGTTCTCACAACTGTAGAAAGTTGGACCGACAAAGCATCGAACATATTTACTATGATCATATTATTGTCATATCCGCAAGTTTCACCCGTCTCCTAATAGCATCCATTAAAATCAGTAATGGACGTTTTCACATAATACTCAATTGGCAGGAACAAACATTCACGTCTTCCATAAATTTAGGAATTCAAATAATGTTCATCGATTTTATCTACAATTTTGAGAGGCCACTCTACTTAAGCGAAGGAGAAAATAATGCGAATTACCTTGTCACATGGTCACAGGATTTGTTTATTATATTTGTATTTTAGACAAAGCTCAAATTGTACAAGTGGGTGGGAACGCGTTCACATTATTATAAGGTAAATCATTAAAGGTGCATTTAATCGAAATCTTAACAGAAAATTGTAAAAAAGCATTTCGCAAGTGGGACATGGCAAGCTATGGCAATACCGACGTTAAATATAGCATATGTTGCTTCTACAATTGTATTTTCGTTAATTGTGTAACGGAGCTACTATTCTTGTAATCAGCAGGCCCCGTCAAAAATTTTTGGAAAATGAAAAATTGGTGTCAGGTAACAAAGAATACGCTATTTCTTATTTACTGGTACCAGTTTACGACCCACAACCCTCATTCTGTTTGAATTATGGTGTCAAAAATCATTGAAAAGTCGTTGTGCGGTATCCACTGTAAATCACGCAATTTTAAAGATAACGACAAAATCTCTTCTGCACTGCAAAGAATATGGAAATATCTTTGTAGGAAATCCAGGGTTTTATAAAAATCGTTGAAATATTCTTAAAAATTAAATTTGAAATTTGCATAAAACTTGCTTAATTTAAAGGTGAGAAAAAAATAATGTTTGGTCCATACTTGCAAATTTTGGCGTTACGGTTCACAATCTGACAAGTAAACTTCAAGTAGTAAATAAAAGACCTAATTCACATAATGCAAATAATTCGTCAAAGCGGAACAATTAACAAGTTTGCTTGTCAGATTGTGAACCGTAACGCCAAAATTTGCAAGTATGGACCAAACATTATTTTTTTCTCACCTTTAAATTAACCAAGTTTTATGCAAATTTCAAATTTAATTTTTAAGAATATTTCAACGATTTTTATAAAACCCTGGATTTATTACAAAGATATTTCCATATTCTTTGCAGTGCAGAAGAGATTTTGTCGTTATCTTTAAAATTGCGTGATTTACAGTGGATACCGCACAACGACTTTTCAATGATTTTTGACACCATAATTCAAACAGAATGAGGGTTGTGGGTCGTAAACTGGTACCATTAAATAAGAAATAGCGTATTCTTTGTTACCTGACACCAATTTTTCATTTTCCAAAAATTTTTGACGGAGCCTGCTGATTACACGAATAGTAGCTCAACGGTGATAAAATGCAATAAACAAATCAAACTAAGAATTGTACATGTAACGCGCTAATTGATGTAAATCTGCCCAAATGGGACATTCACTAAAACAAAGGTGTGCAAAATTCATGGTGGGCTTTTGACTTTCAATTGAGAAATATGATGCTAAGAAGATATATATATAGTTGGCCAGTTAAAAAAACGTGAGCGTGTAATTTCCTGGATTCCTATGCGCTTTCAAATAGTAAACTTTGATAACCTTTCGTAGCATTCGGTTTCGTGAAGTAATTTTTACCAGATGAATCCTCCTCGAGCTAGTTCCTTCAAAATTGGAAATTGGATAAAATATTCATTGATCCATCCCATCTTAATGTATTCTGGCTAGTCACGCTTCATAGTAGTCATAACCAACTCCCAAACATTGACATTCAATACACCAGTGGGAAGATGTCTAGTTTCCAGTAAATCTTCACAAACGATGTTTACTTTTATCAATGTAGGCCCCGGTCGAAGATATTGATCCCTATTGTTATTAGCTCCCAAGTAAACATAATTTAAAATATAATTACATTTCACATCTTGTCGATGTCTATACACTGGACACTTAATATCATCGTTTTTACGAGAATCAAACTCCTCATCTGAGCCGTAATTTCAACATAGCAGCTGCATGTAGATAGCTCACACTATCTCCTTGAAAATTGCCATGAATACTGGCAGAGTCGCCATTTATAGCGTCGCAAGTTGGCTTCTTACCAACTCGGATATTAACCTGAGTAATAAACTTCGTCAGAAACAAACCACTCTTCTGTCCCGAATTTATGCCAATTAGTATAAATTTAAGCTTTCGTACGCTTTCTCTAAAACTATTCTGAGACAGCTCTGTAACAGAGCCTCTGTTGAATTATTCCTAATTGCATATTGAGATACAACAATAATAATCAGTATTTTCTCATCCGTAGTAAAACCATGCATCCTCCGATTCCATTAACATTCTGCCATCGATGTTCATGTATAGCTTAAAGATTGCATATTGTATGAACAGCCTCCATCGGTATAAGTGATGTTGAGGTTAAGAAAATTGTTAAGTATTTAAAACTAGCTTATGACAGGTTAGTTAAAATGGAATTATTCGAATTTAGTCATATGTGAAGTAGTACGCCGTTTGCTTTGATGTGCTTAGTTTGTGATATTATTTCATTGCAGGTCAATTTCTGGTATGATGACTAGCTGCGTAAATAGTAACTAGAGAAAGTTTGGCAGTTAATTCCTATTACTAATTATTTATGTAGTTGCTTCTCCAACCTCATTTGTGCTTCTAACTGTCAAAATGTGTCAATAGCACACTTTCCCATTTATAATGACTTGACGTTTCCTATGCCAGACTTGACACAAATGCAAATTGTACAACTCCCAAATTTGTGAAATATGAATGCATCAGTCGCGAATATGAGAACGATTGCATAAATAATACATTAGATAACATTGAGCTCTACGGGAGTCATTTTAAAATTTTGTTAGAAACGGTACTACTAAACGAATGTTTCCGGTTGGTCTGTCCATTGCACCTCAAGAAACAAATTGCCACTTTTTCAGCAAGTACGCATCTACTCATTTGACAAATTATTGAATGGACGAATGTAAACGTTACTCATTGCAACTCACACACAAAAATAATTTTGCACATACTTTTCCAAAATGGATGAATGCTTTCAAAAATCAAATAAAGCTTAGTCTAAATTATAAGATTATTGATTTGATATGGTTACGAGTGTCATGTGTGCCGTGCATTTGTTGACTCAATATGCTAATAAAATGGCAAAACTATGGGCGTAGCTATTGCATAACGATCAAATAAATCGCAATTTCAGCTGCTTTTAATTTATCCCGGTTTGAAAAACTTTCAGCATCCTGATCTTATCTTAAATCTTCTATGCAATTGTATTTACAAAACGCTCCACGATCATTTTCATGACTGTTAAATTTTACACTCTTTTAGATAAGAAAAACAACAAAACAGTCGCATTAATTTCCTAATTTAACGGATTTTTCACACTGCACTTTTGTGAATCAGGTTTATTCTGAACAACTTTGTTACTATAAGGATTGGATTGCTGATGTGTTAATGTTAAGCAATACAGACAGTGATTGAGGTTTCACCGTTCGCAAGAACGGCTATTAAAATTTGAAATGAGAATCGAGTTACAACCAGACGTCAAATTGGCAAATGTTCTCTCAAGAAACGATTATATTATCTTTAGGTTGATTGCTTTGTCGTGGTTGCAGAAATGAGCACGGGAATTGAAACGATGTAAATGATTGCATTGGATCTTGATAAATTACTGGATCTGAAGTTTTTAAATTATATTCTAATACAAATTTCAAATCAATTTTTCTTACCTTATTACCACCAGACATCTGGTAACCTTTATATTTGTTACCATGGAATAGCTGCGTAGCCTGTTCGAGCAGTCCCCACATTCGTTCAATTCAGAAGGTCAAAACTTGTAAACCAATATGTTTAATATATGGTTAGCACGACACTTGTCGTAAATGCACTTAACTCAACAGTTTGTTTTGTTAAAGATGAGTTAATGATATTCCGCCCCACGATGCCGACTCGTGTGTACTTGTGTTGATATTGAGTGAATGTGTTTAATCTTACGGTTCTTGCCTATTTTTTAATAAAGCAGCATATCCTATCTCCTGACGCGAATATGAGGATAACCTCACGGCGAATAAAGCTATGCTGTAAGGTAAGGACTTCACCTTACATTGCAACTTTATTCCCGAAGGCCGAAATATACTGTCCTCTCCAAGCGGTTACTTAAAAATTGTTCTTTGGAATCGGTCCTGGAAGTGTTTTCGGGTCCATCGGAACATACTAAACACAATTCCAGTAGCATTCATTTGATTCACAATACCAGATAGGTAGTGCAGAAAAAAAGAATCATGCGTGAGCCCAAATGTACTAAAAGTAGACACATATGTACTCCTGTTCTTTTTGAGAATCCCTTGGAGCGAGATCTTAGCGTGGGATGATAATCCCTCACAGACCAGGAAACAATCATCTTTAGATGTATTTAAGGTATAAAGAGTCAGTCGTTGTTCAATCCTTCCAATAAATTAAGCGCGTTCTGCGTGTCCTCCGCGAGAGACATTTAAGTAAATTTGGCATTCAAATTAGCCGTGGAAATATATATTTGTTTTCACATGTATCATATTTACCTGCGAAGATTGCTAATTTTTAAATTTGTATTTGAATATTTAATAGTTAAAAACTTAATCGTTTTATTGCTCATAAATTGCATACGTATTAGATAACAATTTTGATGTAACAACTTTATTCATTTATGAAACTCTAAAGCCGATAATTCGTTTATTACCGTACCGATTTGATCACGATATCTAAACATCCACTGGCTGTGAACTCACAGGTATTGAAAGATGTATAACAATTCAATGAGCAAACGATTCTTAAAGTAATTGTTAACATCCCAAATAAATATAAAGGTGGGTTATGCCTGTTAATATTCGCTGCTTGAATCTCTTAAGATATCACACATGTAATGTCTGTCTGGTCAGTACGTCCAATATTATTTTTTGCGACGAGAATACATTTTTCGGTATTATTTCATGGAAATAAGTGTTACGAGGAGTTCTATACGTCTATTTCCGTTAACGGAAATCTGAAAATGCATGTTATGAAATTTGGGAATGTTGACCTTTTGACCTCTCCAACACCAACTATACTTGAAAAATCTAGAGTTGCATTTCTGAACGTCTTAAAGAATTTTATGAGCAATATCCTTGCCAAATTTCAGCCAATTCCGATGAAAATTGCATTAAAAAATTCTTCTCACTAAAAATCTAGTTTTTCTCGATTATTTGGAGATTGTATGTTGAAGGACATGGCTTTGATTTTTAAATTAAGTGTATTTCTCAATGTACCCCTTGCAATCACTTTTGTTACATTTCAATGTATGCTGGCTTATGGAGTTAGCAGTTCTGGTAAATATTACAATCGCTTGAAGTAGCAAAACAATAGAATAGTATTGGTCCTGCTGAAAGGGATTTTGAGTAAGATAATTGGTAAAATAACTTAATACCGAGCAACGTTGCAGCTTAAGGACTGAATTGATTATATACCTAATAACGTCAGTCAATACAAGCATATATTGCGCTTTCATTTTTCGTAAGAACAATGAATAGAATTTGACATGAAAATTGAGTTACAATTGTAACAACCAGACGTCTAATAAGCAAATGCTCTTACACCGGGAATTATATATTGATAGGTGGCTTACTGGAAATCGTAGCATTGATTTCTGGATTGAACTTCGATTTACAATCTTACACTACTTCATATTGGAGATCAATTGTTTTTTACGTTGTAACCAGTAGAAATTGCTTTTCTTTTAATATCGATATCCAATAATGTTCATCATTTTATACACGCAAGAAATTTGATAAGTCACTTTACTGAACGCTTGGCGCGAAGACATACATAAGTATTCTGTTATTCAAATCATCGTTATATTTGTTCTCAAGTAATTGCTGCGTCAACTGTACGAGTGTCCCCGACTTTCGTTCGTCTCTGAAGGTACAAAACTTGAATGCAAAAATATTTATTCTTGTATGGTAATCCATGGAATATGACAAACATTGATTCTCGATAAAAATAATGACGACAATTGTAAAAAAAGTAATTTTCAATTTTAGGTTGGCAGTTGAACCGAATATACTCAATATCTACTGATGCAATTGTAGTTTCGTTTTGTAATGAGACAAAACAATTGTAAAAACGAGCTAATAATTGTGCATGTAGCACCTTATTTACTGCAATGTTGGTCAACGGAACTTTAAAGTAACTGCAGATTGGATAATTAGCACATGGTGAAGGAGGATATTACAGCATTTTTAGATGGTGAGAATGATTACTGTTAGTGTGTACTCTCCATTGTTCCCATTGCTTCGATATATGTAAATAATGTTAACATACTCTTTGCAATTTTCATTTTCATCCAATCAACTTTAACAGGTGAATCGTATTTGAACCAGTTACTGGAATTTAAATATATACATTGATTGTGCCGTTTGAGTTGATCACGATTTTGGAACACCATGGTCCTCTATGATAGCAGCAGCAATATTGGTGTTCCATTTATTAGCAGGTAATAAGGTATCAT
Source organism: Sinella curviseta (assembly GCA_004115045.4). Lineage (NCBI taxonomy): Eukaryota > Metazoa > Arthropoda > Collembola > Entomobryomorpha > Entomobryidae > Sinella > Sinella curviseta. Next base: position 22,578,337 of record CM023199.3, on the reverse strand, counting down.
TCGAATTTTTAATAGCAATAAGAATAATAATTTTCAGTACCATATTAACTCCAGTCCCCCTTTTATGGATGATCAGCGTACCATTTATACCATCCACTGAAAGGCAAAAATGAAGAAACTATGAAGAAAGAATCCCAAGTCAACTAGGAAACGCAAGGAAAAACTTGAAAGTAGACAAAATTTACAAAATTGTTGGTTCATGTTCTACAATTGTGTAAGTTTGAATTTACTACACAATTGCACCGAATACGTGCATACTCACTGCTTCTCTTAATGGACCCTGCATGTAACACATTTGCTCAGAATCCAAGTTCTATGAAACTGTGTTTCCTCACAATAAAATCCTCGTAGATGCCAAAGTCACATAATGTTTTTAATGACATGCCCTAATCCGGTTGAAATACAGACAGCAGAAAACTATGCTCAAAATTAGAGTACGATATAATAATTTTGGGTCTAAGAGATATATGTGTATTGATTATATCCACTTTTGCCGTCATCAGCCATCAACTTATAACACTTGAAAATATGGCCACGCCCAATTTTTACTAATCTGTTAACAAGTTACATGGTGGCAACAGCTACAATTCATGAGTTGGCTCTGAAATATTACAGTTGCTTAGATAAATCAAACAACTTTACTGATTAAATTTTGTGAAATAGGTAATTTCTGATAAATTTTGTTGATTTATCGACTTTATTCATGACTGAAATATTCATGCATAGTAAAACAGTGAGTGCGGTTTCATTACTTTTTTTGGTCGGCAAAATTTGACATGCAAACCAATTCACAAAAATGTTACAACAAGACGTCACCTTTGGCATGTGTTCTCGAAAAGATGTACATATGTACATCATTCAGGTTCAAGTGGAGAGGAGTTTCCAATTGAAACTGGGTTGGAAGTTCTCTTAATAAAAGCTGGCAATGCTCGTTTAAACCATTTATAAAATTATGTGGATGCATATTGTAGTGTTATTATGCTGTTCCATATCTTCGTTATGCTTTTACACCTTTGCCTTAATGATGGAGCCATATTTACCTTCCAGATTAGTTCTCATAGATGAAGAGATAACTGAATTTAAACCGAAACAAATTGTTGCCTGGTGAGTGGTGACATAGATTATGCCATGTTCAACTACAAATATAATAACCAACAAGGCTCTTAATCCTCCCAACTCTTTTCTGTTTATTACCTTGATGCTGACGTGAGCTTGTTATCAAATTGATCACTTGATGTGAACACGTAAACACGATTTGTATCAATGGTTCCACAAGCACACAATCTATGAGCTCTGAAGTTTGCTCCCAATTTAGTTCTCGGCATTAATGGCCTAACCAAATTTCTATAAACCCATTTCAAATTTTTGAAGGCCCACTTCTGGCTATGTGTATCATCTTTCTACTTCTCTCCATCTTACTATATGGTGGTCGGTAGAGCAAAAGGAGCCCACAGAGCTGTCAAGAACAGTGAGTTGGAATCATGTAACCATTTCCATTCAACTTGCTCAACAAATCGTGTTCAATGGTGAAACACGTTGCCAATAAAATACTTATATATAGTAAATTGTCATGTTCACATCATGTTTGAACAATCAATCTATTTACATTTTAATTGATATTTTTACTTCAATTTTAGTTTACACAATACAGCAGAATTTTGGTGATTCATATACCTAACTGTTAGCGATTCTACAGAAACTCTGTATTTTTTTGGAACGTCGCCCAATGTGAATTTTACTAAGATTTTAATTTTCGTGAAGTTATTTTGTTTAAAGCAATTATAGGTTAGATTGATTGTAAATAATAGAACGAATTTATATATTTTTTAGTTGTAACAATTGAATTCTAAACTGAAGCCAGATTACATGTCTAGTGGTAAAGTTTACCGGGTAAACCCCGGTATGGGAATGACTACTGGGCAATTTTCACCGTCGTCTAGAAGATTTATTTGAACCCTTCCTCGGCGTTTATGAATAGCGGTGACATAATTGGACTGCTGGTTGTATGCCCAAAGCAACTACAGCTCTGCAACTGCAACTGCATCCTAAATAATCCACCAATATGAATATTAACTCAGCTTCTACACAGGTTTAATATTTGGAAAGCCCGCCAACTGCATAATGTGAATACTGTTTCATTTAACATATCTTAATTTCTGTATCTTCCTCCTTGTCTCCAGTTGAAAGAGGGCGTTCAGAATAAATATATATTTGGTGAATATCTTGGAATAGAAAAATCACAACATGTTTCCAATCCTTGCACCTATCAAAGGCTGGGACTGATCTTCCGTCATTCAGAGATGCACGATAGTCCTAAACACAAAGCCGTTTAGAATTGATTGAATCGTTCTAGTCATTCATAACCTCTACCGGGCCATCGGGCAATCAATATCCGACCGGCCATACTTGCGCTTCTGCTATGGAACCCAATTCCAACCCAACCGGTTACATTGAAGCTATTAATCTCCAACACTATATGGCTCTCACAAAAATTGTAATGAAAATGCAAAGTTTCGCCGAGATTAATACTCCCACCACTCATAGAATCAATGAAAAAGATAACAACGAATAGGGCCGTCATTAAACGTCGAGCGTCCTGTTGATGGGGCTTCATGATGTTACAAATTATTTCTTTACAACTGCTTAAAATGTACTTGTTGGATCGAATGAAGTTATAAAGTGAGCAGACTGGACACTGAGTTTGAGCGAATTTATATTTAACATTCGTTCCGCGCTTTCTAGTTATCAGAACCAGGTACGCAAGTAGGGCGAGCGTCACGATTACATATTAAACATTAATAATTGATCGCACATCGAACAGTGCATCATTGACTGTTCATTGCAAATGCAAATACTTACATATGTACAATTACAAATAACCGACTTAGTGTGACGAGGAGATATTTTGTAGCAGAAAGCGTATAAAGCCATCAATTCGGATTATATTGAATAATGGTGAATGCAATAATAAGAAAATTGTATAAATCATCAGCAGAGTAGCTGGCACAATAGTTAGGATATTGTAAAAGTTGTATCCAAGTTCGAACGGAATCTTTGCCTCGCAAGAAAAACACCAGCCACAAGAGATTGATTTTAGAACTTGTCATCATTATATTCAAAATGAATACAAGTTTTATCATAAGAGCTCATTTACCCGCATTTTACTAAATTACCGCATCACGGGATGCCATCAAAAACTCCGAACTTTGTCAATATTCAGTTAGCTGAACAATCTTTAACATTTCGAAATTCAGATCCATAAATGCTTAAGTATGTACATCCTGCTTGATCCATCAATATATTTACTCTAAACATGCTTTTAGTTGAATTAATTGAAAGAAAAATTTCAACGCAGATTTCACATGGGGCTTAGCCGAGAAATTAGTACACACAGTGGTTCCCTACTTCCGATCTTTTCGAATTTAATATTTCAATTACGTTGCGTAAATCAGCAGTGTCCCCAAACTACTGCAAAGTAATTTATGTCCAAACTTGAACACTAAAAGTTAGTATATGTATAAAATAAGCAATTATGAAATTACAGTATTCGTTCCACTTCAGGACACCATGTCACACGAAATAATTCGACAAGAAACAATAAATAATTAATTAGCACAAACGAAAACTACAAAATAATGGTTTCATAGCATGTTGAATTTCTACTACGACTTTTCACGCAGAGAAACTGGTATTATCAAAGAAACGGATAAATTATAGGTTAACAATAGCACATAAATTACAAACAAACGTTTTGACGATAATTCACTTCAATATCATCAAAACTAATGAGTACGTTGCATTATGCCTGTAGTGTTGTTGCCAGATCAAATTCAAGGGCTTATTTGACCTTTAACGTATGAATTTTATTGATAAGTAAAAAAATAAATTGGCCGATAAACGTGAAATAATACGAAAATACATGGCATAAGTACTATGCTCATCGTTAGAATAATTTTTAATTTAATACCTTAATTATGGTTAATATAGTGTTTATCAGTGATTGTGCAATTATTATGCACACACTTGCGTATTTACGATGATTTTGGGCTCATCGAATTTGTATAGTAATAACTGATTAGGTAATTTTTCATTATCAGCCAATGAGCAAACTCTGTATAACGCAGTTTTCTTTTGCTAGTTTCTACCCCGCTTTTGGTTCAACGATCATTTAGATTTATGAATGCATTCATTTCCATTATTTTATCATAACGACCCAATCAAAACTTTATGACGCAGCTTCCATAAAATTTGTGCTTGAATAAAACATTATTATTTCCTTGTTGGAAGTAATTGCATTTATATGAAGTGTTTACTTTAGTTCTATATACTGTGGATCAAACTTTCACCAACAACAATAGCTATCTTTAAACAAAATGAAACTGCATGCATTATGCATTTCAGGCGAAAATATGCCATTTATTTTGACTCTCTCTGCCAATGAGCCAAACTGTCAAATTTCGTACAGTACGGCTTAACCCGTCGCGGTCAGAGTACATTTGGGCAATAACAAAGACATATTAGTCAATAGATAATTTTGGAAAGTAATCAATGAGAATAGCATCATGTAGATAACTCATACTGACAAGTTGGATTTTTCAGGTGGATAAAAAATCTCCTTAATTGTTGTGAGATGCAATGTACAAGTCATATTAATTGTCATGGCTTGAGAATATACAAAACTTGTCAACAAAGTGAATGTGACGAATCACGAAAACTTCATTTACCGACCAGAGTACAATAATTATTTTTGAATATGCATTTCATAACTTTCCGCCACAAAAGGAGGTAATGTAAGGTCATTTGTATTTGTACATAAAATAATTATTCATTTATTGTCTAATTACACAAAAATTGCAAACTTGTTTTACTAAAATTTGTTACTCGTATAAGCAATACGCCAAATGTTCAAAATGTTCACAAAATGGACATTGTGAAATGTGGACAATTTAGAATTTGAGGAGCACTTGTTACTCTCCATTACTGATGAAGCAATACCGAAGGAATTTTTTCTCTCAAGTTCATAATGAATTTGTACACATTGGTAGCACTTTATTCTGTCACATTGTCGATTTGACTTAGAAGTTAACTATTGAAATTCCGTATTTTGTACGTATATGTGTCCTAAATACCTCATAGTTGCCGCAGGATAAACGAGAAAAAATATTTCGTCATCAAACAGAAAATAACTAACATAATGGAATATGAAGAGCCGAACGATCTAATAAAATGTAGGCAAGCCAAAGGATCGTTGAACAAGCACAATGCAGTTGATATTGTATCTGCTTCTTTCCTCTGAGCCATGAAATTTGTAAAATCCACTACGAAATTTGTCTGGGCCATATGCAATAATTTGTTCAGCAAGTTATTTTGTCTCCAAAATATTATCGATTATGGTTTACTGACAGAAATTAGACAATTCTAGCTCGTCAAAATATTTTCATATAAAAACTATTTTTAATTGATCCGCATGTGCAAATTGCTAGAGATAGAAATTTATATGTCAGCAGCTGGAAATAATGGCACGAGTCAACGATGGACAGGGAGCAATGACCAACATTGTGGACAATAAATACTTCCAAACATGCAGCACACCAACCAGCGACGTCCTACCTATTCCAATTAATAAGTCAGCGAGTTCGTCTAAATCCTAAATGTCGTCAAACATTTCCAACTGACAAATCAGTTCAAATTGTACAATTTGCTTATGCATTGGTGAAAATAGGACAGACTATTGTGTAATTCCCATCGACAAAATTAACTTTAATAGCTTGTATCAGTATCTTCACGTATTTACTGTCAAACCTAAAACATTCCATGTGTATCAAAAAACATTGGTATAGGATTTTGGCAAACTAGAAAAACAGTCCAGGCAAACCAAATGGTTTATGTGAATTATCGCTGGATGTACGTATGCTTTGTCCTTAGCTTACTTCTCCTTTGAGTAACAACAATTGGCAAGCTGGCAGGCTTGTGTAATCACCCCATTTTTGTCAAGTGATTGTGATTAAATGAAGAATATTTTTTAAATAGTGATTGGTGATTAGTGATTAATTTCAATCCCAATCACTGGTGATTAGGTGATTAAATGCTTGAAAAAATGCAAGTTGGATTAGGATTAGTGATTAAGTTTATTAATAGATTATTTAATTTGGCAATGTAATGTAGTAACAAACAAATACAATTATTTATTATATGTGGGCTGTGTGGTAGTGACCTTTTCACGTACCTACCACAGTGCCTCAGGTTACGTACCTACTGTCAACATACCTATACTACAGATAATATGAAATCAATTACATGGAGGTAGGACTGCAGTGAATAACCAGAGATTAAAGGGTGCTGGTTGTGGGATTAGTGATTGTGATTAAGTACAAAAAATATAAAGTGGGATTGGTGATTAAGTGATTAACTTAATCACCAATCCCAGTTTGAGCATTGGTGATTCTAATCCGTGATTACACAAGCCTGCAAGCTGGACATCGTTTGGTATCCTCAAAAATGACGGCGCTTCTATGCAGGATGAGCTGTTGTAGCCTGGATTTCCATTCGCTTTTTTTGATTTACCTATGGTTCATAATTGCAAATAATTAATAATTACATAATTCAGGAAAATTGTTTGTGCTGATTAGTTCCTCAATTGCGGAACTAATCAGAAAAACGTACACAAATTATTATATTGATATAATAATTTGTGTACATGTTTTGTTCCTGTGAAAAATGCTTTTCAGTGTCAAAATTTATTGTGTAGTTAAACGGTCAACCAAACAACTGACATCATTTTGACAAATTACTTGATGCGAAGATTTGGGTTGTTACATAATGTACGGTGCTGTTGAAATTGCAATATTGAGTTTATTTATTTGAAAGTATCTACTTACATTTGTTATCGTGCAGAGGCGCGAGTAGAGCAACAAAGTTAAAACCGTACCAAAAAATCACCATATCTCTTAAGAGTAAGATTCTTTATAATTTATTTTACGACGAATAGCACTGCCAACGAAAATGATCGCACTCCTGTTTCGTGAGCCATTTCAGATTTTGTTCATAGTCAAATAATTTTTAGGAAATTGTTCTAAGGAATTTAACTTGTAATGAAGGCTAGAAATATATTACAGCACATCCTTTGATTGGAACTTAGTACAAAATTACGTCGTCGTAATACCATGCATGGTGAATGATAAATTTCCTCCACAAATCATAAGACGTAAATGGAGAATCGTTGACAAAATCCTGTATTTTTTGCGTCTCACAATCAGTAGTCCTATAAATATAAGTCCTAACCCATTTTGCTGCACATATATTTATCACTGGCACCATTAACCAATTTTTTCGGTACGTTCGTCTTATTTGTACAGTGAATCACCTGTTCCTCCCGGTAATTATGTTCACTCCTCGACGACTTTTCAAAAAATAAGTCACATTCATCGCTTATAATCAGACTCTTCACTTCATTTTGCAAGCATGCTGTGCTCGGATAGCAAAAACGTATTTGTCCTCAAGTATAAATGCATAATAGACGATTTATGGAGTTATGGTTGTGGTTTTTCCGTGGCATTTTAAACTGGCTCAGGGTGCTTAGGTACCTGAGAATTGTATTGTTTTCTTTGTCTAAGTGACATGTAGTTAAAAGACCATAATTTCTTTGGTTTGAGTTAGAGCCACCAGCGAATCATGCGAAACAGATTTGCTAAACTATTCTGCTTAAAATGTCGACGCAAAAGTTGATTTAACATATATTCATTCATTGTTGTGAAGTATGTGTGTCCATGTGTGAGTGAGTGGACATGTTTGTGTGTAACTGCTGCAAAAAAATAATTTTAAAAAATATCGGAGGCTTCAAATAAATATAAAAAATACATTATCTAATAGGAAATGTTTTTGCTGATTCAGAATATTTTTATGAATTAAGTATTCAAAATAAAATTCTAATAAAGAATTGGCAAAAACATATCAGTTGATTGTGACAGTTAAGTGCATACATACATAAATATTGCCTTATAGCATACATTAACTATGTAATTAATACCTAATACCTATCTATTCACTTACCTTTATTACCATTATGGGATTCGCTGGTCGATCTCCTGCAAAAAACATGAATGCAGGGGAATATAAAAGTGACTTTGAAGAACTGAAAGCTATGATCCTTGGTGGTAATAGAGTGCTCAAAGAAAGTATGGACAGGATAGGCTTAAGACTAGACACGGTTGAAAGTGATGTGAGTGAAGTGAAGGCGACACAAAGTGAGCATGCAGAACAAATAGGAGAACTAAGAAAAGAAATAGAGCAAATGGTGATGATGTGAGTGAAGCATTAAGCAACTGTAGTAAACTAAAGCATCACAGAGAGTTTGATGGAATATCTGTCTCCAGAGATTTGACACTGTTACAACAGCAGGAGAGAAAAAGAAGAGAGGAGGAGATTAACTCACATGGCAGTTCATCTCATTCAAACCACACACTTCATACTACAAATACTACACAAACTAACGGCACACTCTCGCAAACAAACAAGACCACACGCACCTTTATAAAACGAAACTCCACTCAAATAATGCAGGTTGACGAGGAAGAAGAAGAAGATAACGTACAAGACATACGCACACACACTAACAAATTCTTAAAAACAACACACAGAGATAATAGAAGCTTTGACATTGTTACTGGAGACAAAAACATGAGATCTACTAAGTGACTCCGAAATCCCCACAACGGTATCCTGCTATTGCACATAAACATCCAATCCATTTTTAATAAGATTTTCAACGTGACGAATATGCATGTACATAGGAAATGTGACATTTTATGTGTATCTGAAACTTTCTTAAATGATGACAAAACACTGCCTCCTCTTGATGCATTCACAGTATATAGACAAGATAGAAATGCATTGTATACTAACAAAAAAGAGGAGGTGGTGTTGCCATACTTATATCTAATAACTTAAAATAAAAAATATATATCCTGAATTGTGAATGTGATATAGTTAGTGCTTCGCAAGTTGAGGTGCTTGTTCTTAATGTAAATAGTGGCATGAAGAAAGGTTTTTTAATCGCTTGTGTATATAGGCCTCCCAATTATAATACATGTACTGTGAGAAGTGACATTGAAGCTATAGAGAAAATATGCGATGAACTCTCAAAAACAGGTAAGCCATACATTCATATAGGTGATTTCAATCTTATGGATCAAAACAAGGATGGGCATATAACCTGCTAGAACATGCCATGCTAAAACATCGTCTTCATCAGCTTATAAACAAACCTACTAGGCAAAAAGCGATACTTGACTTAATTATAACAAACAAACCTGAAAGGTACAAACTCATATAACCCACAACTCTCTGATCACGATGCAATATACACATACATAGACATTACCAGACCGTCTCCCAGAAAAAGCTCTTTCTCATTTCGAGACTATAACAAAATCAAAGATGAAAATGTTACATGCTCACTAAACCACTATTCCCCCAAAATACTCAACATGGAAAATGTTATACCTGCCTTTGATGAATTTCATGCCATGATGAACAATATAACGGAAGCATACACACCTATAATATCAAAGTCCATAGTGCATCATGGAAAAATAGTGAAACTAAGACAAGACACAAAGAATGAAATGCACAAGAGAGATATGATGTACCTATATATGAAGAAAGGCCTCATTCCCAAAAATGCTTTCATGCTACAAAAGAAACACGTAAAAAATTAATATGTTCAGATACAAAAACATTATTTAATGCGACATTGATAAATACGGTTTCTGGCCGGTCCGTAACAAGATGACAAAAAGTAAAAAGAAGACAAACTTGCCATTCACTGCTGCTGAAATTAATGACCACTTCCTAAACATCTAGAATAGAGATACTTTCAACACCTATACCTCCAACATAATACACAGTGTCAATACAAATGATTCATTCAGTATTACTGAAATCTGTGCACATGAACTGAAGTATGCATGGAAAAAAATGAAAAACAAACAAAGTGTTAGTGTGGACTATCTTGGAATGTGTAACTGTTTGTTTAGTATCATGATGAAAAATCATACCTTTGCTGAAGTAATACTGCACATAATGAACATGTCTATACGACAGTGTTGTGTACCTGAAAAGCTGAAGATAGCGAAAATAATTGCCATACCTAAAATCATAAATCCTACTACACCACCTACCTACGACCTAAGACCTATCAGTATCCTTCCTGTGTTCGCTAAGCTGGAAAAGTGCGTGTATTATAAGTTGAGATCATATGTGAAAACATCGAATATTCTTTATGCTTATCAATTTGGCTTTAGACCAAATCACAGTACTTCTCATGCAGAACTGGTAATGATGAACAACACTAAAGCTGCATTGCAGCAAGGAAACATGTATGATGTTCTTACCTTAAATGTTAAGAAAACATTTGATACTGTGAACCGTGATATCTTTTACACTAAGTTAGAATCATATAAGATAGATTCAAGGTGGTTCAAACAATACCTTAGTGATAGACAACAATACGTGCAATGCAATGGAGATACATCACCGTTAGCAAGCCCTAAAAGAGGCCTAGTTCAAGGTGGATGTATTAGCAGGATAGCATTTGCACTATTTATAAACAATCTACACTGTGTTGTTCACTCAAGTGACTTGGTGCTATTTGCTGACGATGGCCAGACAGGAAAAGAGCTAAATATAAACTCTGTATCTAGTGATATGGCTTTCTTTGCAAGCAGACTGCAATAGGATATGTAAGTGGTTTGATGATAATGACCTCGAACTTAACGTGAATAAGGCTGAACTGATCGTACACTCTATGCCTTAGGCAGTGTCCATTGCTATGAGCCAAGTGAATACTGTGGGAACATGTGTGGTTAAATGTAGTGAAGTTATTAAATCACTTGGAATATACAAGGATCAAGCCTTTAAGTGGGACGCGCATACACAATATGTAGCTAAAAAAGCAAATAAGTCATTATGGAAAATTCTACGTCCTATCCTATCGTTTGAGCAATTAAAGATAAATAAAGTATTAGAGCCTATTGACAAAATAATAAAGGATGCTTCAAAAGTGCTTGCATACAACAATCCTTGTCAGCAATCAACGTCACGAAACCAAACAGACACACATTGGCTTTTCATCAACGAAAATCATAAGTTGAATTATATGATTCTTGGTGCATTAGCAATACGAAAAAGAAACCCAGTTCCGCTCACCTCTATCATTAACGAGAATGCTGTTGTGTTAAGACCAACTAGAAATACGAATACTTATGATGTTGACAAAAATACATGCACAAGCTTCGTTGAATTTAAAAGGACTGATGTCTGGTATAAGCTGTCAAAATTAGCAAGAGAAACACAATGCTTACCTACATTTAAAAGTCTTGCTAGAAAAGAAATTATAAGCTGGAGAATAAAAAAAGATGACTGTGGGTGTGACCTATCTTGTATAGATGATGTTATTGCTGACATTAGAAAATTATATGGTCAAAGTGACTAATGTATGTGAAAAAAGTGAATCCAAGTGCAAAAAGTGTGCGACATAGTGATTTGTTATCGATCAGCGTAATAACCCAGGATGGGGTGCTGATTGTCACAAACAAACAAACAAACAAACAGTATTCAATGATCGTAAATTTTCATTTCTAGAAACGATCGTTGCAGCCAATCTGCCACTATTTTGATTGCAGCATTGAGCATCTTTAAGAAAATATGTACAGTATTTGCTACTTAATTTTCTTCAAGACTCGCCAATAATTGAAATCAATGGTTGTGGTGTCACAAATGTGAAATCCACAAACCCGATTCTGTAGATAATCGCAAGTGAAGAACAATTATTTGCTGAGGTGGTACGAGATTAAATGGCACTGAGAAAAAGAAGAAAATAAGGTATTGAAAATTCGTGTTTACCAGCTTAATGAAAAAGTAACTTCTTCTAACCATTATCATTTTAGTTCTAGCCAGCTTTGTTTAATGTAAATGCTATTCACAGACAAATGCGGTGACAGTTTTGCCGAATTATTGAATGTCGTATCTACGCTCTTGTTACATGTTATTAGCTTTACGCCAATATGCTCTAAATCATATTTAATGTTATAAGTAACATTAAAAATGAATTGACAATTGTGTAGAAAATTTGAAAATATATCTTTGCGCATAAAATGGAGAGTAATTTCTTATGTTTGGTACTCCAAGATATTGCATGTTCACTCTCAAATTCGGACAACGCTGCTGACGTCCTGTTTATTAAGGTTAACACGACAGGTCATACACGAATTGAGTCGCACGTCAGTAGACCCATAACTAATACATATACCCACTATGATGAACAAACCCAAGCAAAAACAGACAACCAGTGCAGTGGACCTAATCTAGGTGGAGTGAAACCAAAGGATAATAAAATGTAAGTGGTCGTAAAATCACCACAGTGGCTTAATTCGTTTGGGCACATATCCCGAAACCCAGTCGTTCTAAGGGTGACATAGTTCATATTTAATTTGTTATGCCATGACAATTATTCACCAAAATATTGTCTGTTATAGTTTAATAATAACCAACCAACCAATTAGTCCAAACATTTCTTTCTAGAAATGATGCCGCCCTGATCCACAGGTGCAAATTGCAAGTCGGGACTTTCTAGGACAGCAGCCGGAAAGAATGCTACACGTTTACGATACATTGGGAGAAATTGCAAAATATTTATTCAAACACTATTATTCAGTCCAGATCAGAAAGTTGAAATGCATGAATAGAAACAAAATCACCAGCAACCATTTCTGTGTTCACAATTTAAATTTCCACTAGAAACATATAACCTAGTTCAGATATATGCATTTCGCAGGTATTCTAAATCTGAAATGGCGTCAAATATTTGGAACTGGAAAATTGGCTTAACTTGAACAATTTGTTTATGCATTGGTGAAAGTAGGATGTAATATTTTGTGATTTCCATCAACAAAATAGATTTTAATTTAGCCTTTACTAGTTTTTTCACGAATTCACTCGTCAAACGAAACACATTCTATATATGTGTATTTAAAACATCACTGCTGCCGGATTTTTGCAAACAGAAAAAGATTCCAGGCAAAACGAAATATGTACTTGATATGAAGTATCGTTAGATGGATGAATGTTTACTCCTTTGTTTACTTCTCGTTTGAGTCCCAACACTGGAAAATTAGCAATGCTTGTTATCAAGGAAAATGATGGAGCTTCTCTGCATGATGAGCTGATTGTGGTCAAGGTTTACATTCGATTATCTTACGCTTCGTTTTTTTTGCTGCTGTATATTACCTTTTTTAATGGTGTTTGTACGACGATCCAGTTATCATATGTGTGAATTTACTGAACCGAGTAAAAATGGTTTACTCAGAAAAAAACGAGATTTATTAGCAGAATATTTAAATGGAATTGTGCTTTGCCATTTATTTTTCTGGGGATTATATGAATACAAATGTACATAATTACTGTCTTGATTACAGTTGCATGTTACAAAGTGCAACAAAAAAGATGGTACTAATGTTTGCAGAAAACGTAAATATGTCTATTTGCGGTGATCCAAATCTGTGTGGCTGTAACGATGTAATGACGGGATAATTTCTAACAATGTGATCAATTTTCGTTGTACAGTTGATTTTGTAGAACATGAATTTAAGTACAGTTACAATTAATTCAATTGACGATGTGGCTTGCTGTCCATCACGTAGACTCGTCTATGATAAATAATTCGAAATGATTAATAATTTCATAATTCTGGACAATTATTTGTTCTTATTAATTTCTCACTCAATATTTTATGTACATTTTGGAGTTCCTTCGAAAGCTGCATTTTTTAATTGGAACTTATTGTGTAGTGAAACCGTCATCAAATACAAGTACCATCATTATGACGTATTTCTGGAAATGCAATTATTTGTTCAATTAATGCATTAGTTCAATTTTATTTGCTCGGAAAGGTTTTGAATTTTATCTACGGTAACATGTTGCTTTCACAAATTATATTTGGTTTGTTTGTTTGGTATGAAATTGTTTCTCCAGGACAGTTAGGAATACGTGTACCGCCGTTTGTTTTCATACTGTGACAAAAATAAATATTTTTGCTAGATCAGATTAATGCTGTCTCAGCTTTTAAATTCCTAGATATAAACTAGAGAAACCTTACGAATGGAAAATGCTGTAATACGAAGATAACCATGAAAGCAGACAGCAAAATTTGCTGCATCTAATTAATAATTTGGTACTAATAGTGCATTGAGTCTGCATTGAATAAATGCTTTCACTATTGGCACGATTGCGACAATTATCACTTAAATACACAACGTTCTGTCTCTGCAGAATGTATTCTTTTCGAAAGGAAATCTGCGAAATATCAATTTATGTTTTGTTAGTAGAGAACGTTCGGCATTCCGGAGATATTCGGATCAGGAACGGTAATGCTTTTGTCCGTATTCATTCACTACAAGGTTATGTTTAGTGGAAAGAGAAGATGCTGAGTTGCTTTTAGCTGTTGTTTTTTGTTGTTGTATAACCGGGTAAGGAGGTGTTTCAGGTGAAATTCTATTCTAGTCCACACAACAAATATTCAAATACCCTCGATTCCAAATAATTATATATAACGTTTTTTACGGCATATATATGCGTGCAGACTTTATTTCGGTTTGATATGTATCGATCAATGACTTATCTTTCAACCAGTAACCTCAGACGACGTCTTACGTATTATTGGTTCAAGTATCCGGTAAACAAAAGGAAATATTGAACCGTCACGATTGTCTAGGTTTACAATACTATGCAACACAGAAAAGTCAAAACAAATATATGCCCAAAAGAGTAATTCACATGTCCGTATTTACGTGCGAAATATGTGTAACTACAGCTTAAACATTACACGTATCCAAATACAAACACAAATGTAACGATTCAGAGTGGTTAATATGATTGTAGTGTTTATAAGGAGTTATTGCTTCAACTATGTACAACATTTCATTCGCATATTCCATATTATCACTGTTAATTACACAGACGCCCTAACGGGATCAACCTTCATTCAGTGGAAATATTTGTCAAGCCGTATAAATCCAAGTGGTCTTCAATGATAAGCAAATTAACGTAATCCTAAATTTGACATTACTTTATTTCTATATGGTAGCTTCAAAAATATATATGCGGTATTATTTTCTGCTATGTGCATATATATATACCCAACAGAGTGTACTTAGATTTTAAACGTTTAAACTTTCTCAGGTCGTATTCCTACGGCTATTCAAATGTAATTCTCCGGTTTCAAATTTTACACGATTTCCTTTACAATTACTTGTGCTGATTATTTCCTCGTCATAATAAATTGCATGATTTTTTAATTTCTTGCGAAAGAGTCAGCTGTCTAATTCAAAAAGTCTTGTGTAGTTGAAACGTCAGCAAGAACACGTGCCTTCATTATGCCACATTTCTTGGGGGGAAAAGTTCGAGCTTATTGTCTAGCTCGTAACCGGGGTTTCTCCAGTGGAAGATATCCACTCACATTTATTGACTGTGTGATTCTTTCCGATTCAAACGCCATAATGTTCCACATTCCTATCATCAATCCGCACAACGTGGAGAAATCGTATGCCAAATATTGACAGTTTATGAGTTTCTATAAAGACAAGCTTTCCATGACATAAACCACAGGTCGTAGTTATCTATTTAGTATCGTCAAACTATTGATGCGATATATATGGCGAAAGCCATGACTGTTATGGCATTACATATCATTGAAAAGTTGAAAGTCCGATATGTTCCAATAAATAGAAACGTTAAGCCAAACATTCAGATTCTTTTCACAGAATTATTAACCACCCGGAAAATTTGATACACGACATTTTGTTACCAAGACATGACACCATGTCAAATAAATCCACAATGGTCGTAGAAAAGAGAGAATAGTTGGCCTCGTTAATAACTATTCCAATTTTCACAATCAACATAACTGTTAATGCAATTATAATATAGTTAAGCGTCACTTTACTGATGGTTTCCATCTGTTGAATAATTGTGCAAACTCAATTACCGTACATAAATTAAATTATATGCTTTAAATGCTTTAATTAATATGTCAATCCGGCATTCATTCAATTCTATCATTTGCCTGTTTGTTTCTGTTTTCGGCCATCCTTTCTACTGACAAAATAATCGTGGTTGCTACTTTCATTGGCATAGCTTTTTTTATGAAACTGCGGAGTTTAAACATTTTAAAGAAGACTCGAGTTTCAGTTATCATACACACGAATGCACTGGAGACATTATTTCTCATGTTGTCAAAATATCAATCAACGCAAATTTACATAACCATAGCGTGGCTTTAATTTTTCTACACCGTCGAATCAACCCTGATGCCTAATCTCTTTCATCGTCTTAAAGAAACATTTGGAACCTCCCTACGAGTAGTACGCTCGCCAAGTCGTATAAATCTATAAGGTCGTCAATCATAGTCAAAATAATATCTAATAAAGATATGAGCATTACCTTTCCGTAAATTTTGCCTATACTTACAATGTGATATTTAATAATGTTTATCTATGTTTATAACAAGTATTTCTAAGTCAACTACTCTTCCACACTGTGTGGACCACACATACTCCACCTCTCCCTGCACTCAACACAAAAGAGAACCACAAAACAACCTACATACATACATTAAATATACTCCGGAGGCCAATATGTAAATAAAATATGTTGGCAAACTGTGCAAGTTTCAGGTTATGGAAAGCCATACAATTTGTCATTTTGTTAGTTACAAAATGTTATGTGCTTTTTTAATGTATTGGTAAATAGTAGATAAAGTGTACATCTACGTTTGAGGATATTTTTCAATAATATCCAACATTCCTCAGTTTTCCAAAGTGCCCATCTGTAATTTTCAGATAAACCTTATCTCAATGTTCAGGTTTCATGAAGTAGTGATATTTTCCAAATTGACAATCTATTTGATGAAATATATTTATCTTATTGAACGGTTTGTACAAACCTCATGATTGAATTTACCTTCTGAAAGCTGTTACTATAATCTCAGCTATGTCTACGTTCTCACAACTGTAGAAAGTTGGTCCGACAAAGCATCGAGCATATTTACTATAGACAAAGCTCAAATTGTCCAAGTGGGTGGGAACGCGTACATATTATTATAAGGTAAATCATTAAAGGTGCATTTAATCGAAATCCTAACAGAAAATTGTAAAAAAGCATTTCGTAAGTGGGACATGGCAAGCTATGGCAATACCGACGTTAAATATAGCATATGTTGCTTCTACAATTGTAGTTTCGTTAATTGAGTAACGGCGATAAAATGCAATAAACAAATCAAACTAGGAATTGTACATGTAACGCGCTAATTGATGTAAATCTGCCCA
Organism: Sinella curviseta; assembly: GCA_004115045.4. Classification (NCBI taxonomy): domain Eukaryota; kingdom Metazoa; phylum Arthropoda; class Collembola; order Entomobryomorpha; family Entomobryidae; genus Sinella; species Sinella curviseta. Next base: position 22,560,959 of record CM023199.3, on the reverse strand, counting down.
AATGGGACATTCACTAAAACAAAGGTGTGCAAAATTAATGGTGGGCTTTTGACTTTCAATTGAGAAATATGATGCTAAGAAGATATATATATAGTTGGCCAGTTAAAAAAACGTGAGCGTGTAATTTCCTTCGTAGCATTCGGTTTCGTGAAGTAATTTTTACCAGATGAATCCTCCTCGAGCTAGTTCCTTCAAAATTGGAAATTGGATAAAATATTCATTGATCCATCCCATCTTAATGTATTCTGGCTAGTCACGCTTCATAGTATGCTGGCTTATGGAGTTAACGGTTCTGTTAAATATTACAATCCTATCATCAATCCGCACAACGTGGAGAAATCGTATGCCAAATATTGACAGTTTATGAGTTTCTATAAAGACAAGCTTTCCATGACATAAACCACAGGTCGTAGTTATCTATTTAGTATCGTCAAACTATTGATGCGATATATATGGCGAAAGCCATGACTGTTATGGCATTACATATCATTGAAAAGTTGAAAGTCCGATATGTTCCAATAAATAGAAACGTTAAGCCAAACATTCAGATTCTTTTCACAGAATTATTAACCACCCGGAAAATTTGATACACGACATTTTGTTACCAAGACATGACACCATGTCAAATAAATCCACAATGGTCGTAGAAAAGAGAGAATAGTTGGCCTCGTTAATAACTATTCCAATTTTCACAATCAACATAACTGTTAATGCAATTATAATATAGTTAAGCGTCACTTTACTGATGGTTTCCATCTGTTGAATAATTGTGCAAACTCAATTACCGTACATAAATTAAATTATATGCTTTAAATGCTTTAATTAATATGTCAATCCGGCATTCATTCAATTCTATCATTTGCCTGTTTGTTTCTGTTTTCGGCCATCCTTTCTACTGACAAAATAATCGTGGTTGCTACTTTCATTGGCATAGCTTTTTTTATGAAACTGCGGAGTTTAAACATTTTAAAGAAGACTCGAGTTTCAGTTATCATACACACGAATGCACTGGAGACATTATTTCTCATGTTGTCAAAATATCAATCAACGCAAATTTACATAACCATAGCGTGGCTTTAATTTTTCTACACCGTCGAATCAACCCTGATGCCTAATCTCTTTCATCGTCTTAAAGAAACATTTGGAACCTCCCTACGAGTAGTACGCTCGCCAAGTCGTATAAATCTATAAGGTCGTCAATCATAGTCAAAATAATATCTAATAAAGATATGAGCATTACCTTTCCGTAAATTTTGCCTATACTTACAATGTGATATTTAATAATGTTTATCTATGTTTATAACAAGTATTTCTAAGTCAACTACTCTTCCACACTGTGTGGACCACACATACTCCACCTCTCCCTGCACTCAACACAAAAGAGAACCACAAAACAACCTACATACATACATTAAATATACTCCGGAGGCCAATATGTAAATAAAATATGTTGGCAAACTGTGCAAGTTTCAGGTTATGGAAAGCCATACAATTTGTCATTTTGTTAGTTACAAAATGTTATGTGCTTTTTTAATGTATTGGTAAATAGTAGATAAAGTGTACATCTACGTTTGAGGATATTTTTCAATAATATCCAACATTCCTCAGTTTTCCAAAGTGCCCATCTGTAATTTTCAGATAAACCTTATCTCAATGTTCAGGTTTCATGAAGTAGTGATATTTTCCAAATTGACAATCTATTTGATGAAATATATTTATCTTATTGAACGGTTTGTACAAACCTCATGATTGAATTTACCTTCTGAAAGCTGTTACTATAATCTCAGCTATGTCTACGTTCTCACAACTGTAGAAAGTTGGTCCGACAAAGCATCGAGCATATTTACTATAGACAAAGCTCAAATTGTCCAAGTGGGTGGGAACGCGTACATATTATTATAAGGTAAATCATTAAAGGTGCATTTAATCGAAATCCTAACAGAAAATTGTAAAAAAGCATTTCGTAAGTGGGACATGGCAAGCTATGGCAATACCGACGTTAAATATAGCATATGTTGCTTCTACAATTGTAGTTTCGTTAATTGAGTAACGGCGATAAAATGCAATAAACAAATCAAACTAGGAATTGTACATGTAACGCGCTAATTGATGTAAATCTGCCCAAATGGGACATTCACTAAAACAAAGGTGTGCAAAATTAATGGTGGGCTTTTGACTTTCAATTGAGAAATATGATGCTAAGAAGATATATATATAGTTGGCCAGTTAAAAAAACGTGAGCGTGTAATTTCCTGGATTCCTATGCGCTTTCAAATAGTAAACTTTGATAACCTTTCGTAGCATTCGGTTTCGTGAAGTAATTTTTACCAGATGAATCCTCCTCGAGCTAGTTCCTTCAAAATTGGAAATTGGATAAAATATTCATTGATCCATCCCATCTTAATGTATTCTGGCTAGTCACGCTTCATAGTATGCTGGCTTATGGAGTTAACGGTTCTGTTAAATATTACAATCGCTTGAAGTAGCAAAACAACAGAATGGTATTGTACTTGCTGAAAGGAATTTTGAGTAAGATAATTGGTAAAACAGCTTAATACGAAGCAACTTTTGCTGTTTAAGGACTGGATTGATGATATAGTAACATTAATCAATACAAACATATATTATGCTTCATTTTTCGTAAGAACAATTCATTGTTCAAATAGAATTTGACATGAAAATTGAGTTACAATTGTAACAACTCGACGTCTAATAAGCAAATACTCTCACACCGTGAATTAAATTTTGTTTAGATAACGTACCCAGAAGTTGCAGGATGGATTTCTGGAACGAACTTCAATTTACAAAGATGCACGTCTGCATTTATCACTTCAATTCTTTTTACGTTGTAACCTGTGGAAATCCCATTTCTCTTTATCTCGATATCCAATAATGTTCATCATTTATACGTGCATGTAATTTGATAAGTCACTTTACTGAACGTTTGACGCAAACACATAGCTATTCTGTTATTAACATCATCGTTATATTTGTTTTCAAGTAATTGCTGCGTAAAATTTACTATTCATTGCAAATACAAATACTTATGTACAACTACAAATAACTGACCCAAATATGACGAGATTTTTTGTAGCGGAAAGCGTATACTTGCTACCATCAATTCGGATTATATTGAATAAGATTATATTGTACACCAACAACTACCTCCAAAGACCCAACGCACCATCCGCAGACGTCCTACCTATTCCAATTAAATGCGTCACCGAGTTGGTCTAAATCATAAATGTCGTCAAATATTTCCAACTGGCAAATCAGTTCAAATTGTACAATTTGCTTACGTATTGGTGAAAGTATGACAGAATATTGTGTACTTGCCATCAACAAAATTAATTTTAATAGCTTTTACCAGTATGTTCATGTATTTACCGTTAACCAAGTACATAACCTTCCTTCTACATAAAAAGTTACTGCTGCATTTCAATTCGTTCCGCTAATATTTGTAACCCAATTATTTTCGATCAGACACTCATATTTCAAATTACAGGTTATATTTTTCTACGTCCAAGTGAACAGGAAAAAACATTCGCATCGTCTGAAATATATGTCCAAGCAACAAATGGGCATTGCAAGAAATGGACAATCTTTATAAAAAAGACTAAATATTTGCATCGACTTGCATTTTTCGTGGCAGATGGAGCAAACAATATGAATGCATGAATTACACAAGATGAACATCTGCACATAGCAAAGCATTTCCTCCGCAAACAACTTACGTTCTCCTTTTGGAATACTTAAAGGTTGGTTCAATATAAAATTTGCGTTGTGCTATTTCCATTCATAGTTTGTTTGTTTGTTAGCTTATTCAAGAATTTGGCCAGTTACAACGCAGCGAAAACTCTATCAATTGCAAAATATATGGAAAATTGTCTAAGGTACAATGGTGGATCTGTGCATCTGTTCACGTTCCTTTGGTGTTCCTTTGAACTCCATCAATATTGAAGTATATATTATGATACTACGATATATGTATAAATGGATAGGCTTTTAAGATCTCTGCATTCTTTGAACCCAGTGATATCTGCTTAGCTACGAGAGGATGAATGCTGAAACGAGTTATGTTTGCTGTTCAGAGTAGACATTTCCAGAATGTACAACCCAGTTTATTTGCCTCAATAGTGTGTCAATACTTTCACTGGGCGCACCAAGGTATAACCCCTTCCCGTCGAAGTTTCTCAGAAGATCAATCTAAGTTATGAATGATACCAGACAGATTTAGTCAAGCAAGAGTCGTGAAATAGATTAGCTGCGCGCAGAAAAATAAACGTTTGAATAAGCAGAAATGGGCCCGCCTGAATACTTATATAAATTTAGACGGCGGCCAGCAAACAATTTCAGACTCTCATCCTCACCGCTGTGCTCTTTTATGCGTCAGAGTGACAGTCTTAACCATAATAAACAACTGTTATTTAAAAAGCTTTCCCTCACGAGAAGTAAAGAAACAGAGACTCATCTCTCATATCATGATCATGAATCTCATATCAGCATTTATATACTTGAGCTTGCATACATCCTTACACACACATTTACATTGTTGTTACCTTATATTTGCTTTTAGATTTCACTTAAGCGTGCGAACTTAATTACAATTTCGTTACCACAATTAATTAAGTCCTCAGTAACAGCGGGAAATTTGCTGAAAGGTTTGGAGTCAAAAATAGTATTTCTGTGCATATGTTCGATATTGTTTACGCTGGGTAGTAAATAGTCGGGTAATTGTTGATGCTCAAAGAAATGGATCAGGTATTCATAAATTGCGATTTCCGGGAAATAGTTGCAAGTGAAGCCAGCAATTACTTTCAGGCACAGAAATGCGCGCAGGAAATGATAAACGGTTTCAATCGGATTTCAAAGTTATTCAAACACGGTAGCGATTCAGTATCCACAATACGATAACGACGGAACGATCAACAACAAATATTATCCAAATAACCTTACTCACTACAACTCAGCATTCAGCCAGAACAAGATACATGAATAAGCATATAGACGATACAGAAGTAAATGATGAAAATGTAATAAGTAAGATACTATGTAACTTAAGTGAGGATAAAATTATGGACATATTCCTTTTTATGTTAAGTACTATAAAATTGAGACTTTTTATTCGACAATCTATAAGCCACATACTTAAGCAAAACTACTGATATTGTAAAAATGAAATGTAAAAATTTAAAGCATTCATGGGCATATCCAAGGAATGCAATACTAATAAAGAAAAATCAATCAATAAATCAATCAATCAATAAATCAATCAATCAATTACCTTACTCACATAAATTCCAAAGAGTATCTGTATTTTCCTGTGACGTCGTCAAATTTGGACATTAATGTTGACGATTAAGTGGCAGGCGTTTCCTGCAAATTTTTTGGAACGTGATAAATTTGTGTCCGTTAACAAAAAATGTGCTATTTCAAACTCAATGGTACCAATTTCCGACCAGTATCCCCCATTTATGCTGGATTATTGTGTCGACAAATATTGAAAACTCTTTGTGCGGTTTCGTCTGTAAATCACACAATTTAATAGTTAGTTGAAATAAAAATGGCTTTATTTTCGGTAGAAATGCAGAAATATTGTACACACAAAATAGTTTTTTTTGGTTCGTACTTGTAACAATTAGCGTTAAGAATAAATTAGGATGATTGCAAAATGTAAACAATATTGCTCAGACAGTTTTCAATACTTTGCTGTCAATAGAGATAAATTAGAGAAAATTTTATTTATATGTCGTCTGGTTATCAGTCGTGGTACTCTGCATTTGAAATTGAACACGATTGAGAGTGATTGGGGAACGATGACTGGGAATTAAATTATATCCACTGATTATTGAGAATTAACAAGATCGATGAAACCTTATTGATTGTAGAGCTACGCACGAGATGTCAACAATGTTACCGAAATGCCGTACCTTTTCACCGCAGGCACTAAAATCAATTCCAGTTAACTGGATTCTAGTATTGAACCCAAGGCGAATGTTATAATACTTTTAAAAGGTCCGCAATTCATAGCATCTTTGACATTGTGTTAACTCCTTCTTGAACATTATGGGTCGTCACAACTTTTCAAGGTTCGTAGCAATGAATTCCATTTTCACTTTCACAATTTCCAGCTGAATCCATCCTGCATAGCATACATAGTGGTTTACAACTCCACTTGTTAATATGTATACTAATTCAAGTAGCGACTCTCGTTCAGCAAAGCTCGTTATTTTCACATTGATTCCTCAATACGCTCATAGAAATTATAAAGAAATTGCTGAAGAACTGTACAATCCCATGACATGCATTTCCATGAAATATAAAACGACTTCATGTCTGAAGTGCCTTTTGGGACAGTTATTATTTACCTTCAGCTCATGCCCACACTTCGGAAAGACGGACCTACTTAACATACATTCCATCGTGATGCTGCATGAGCTTGAAACGTCGCTAAACTTGCACCACATATGCAACGACTGAAAAGTAAACTTGGAAATACACCAAATTCGTTACTTTGATTAATATCCACTGTGTAATTAGTATTTGGTTTCGGTTTCAGGTTTGCCACAGTCCAAGTATGTCACTAAGTAAATGCAACATTATCATTGTTGGTCAGCAATAAAAGGGCGCTTTAAGTTTAAACGCTTAAAGAGATCTCCTCATTTGATGTGTCACAAGTTTTTTTAAACTTTTTACCCGTATTTCTTTACTTCGTCAATTTTCATGTTTAGCGACAATTCATTTAGCAAAGGTATATTTAAGCAGTGTGTTTGATTAAAACTTAATGTTTGCATGAAGCCCATTTACAAGTATTGTAATTATAAGCTTTTGTGTAGTTTTACAAGCATCGTCGGCCGAAGTACATTGAAATAAAATCCTCGTCGAAAAGCAAATTGAAATTAAATATTGACAAAACCATGGGAAATCACTGAGAATGAAAATTAGTTCTGCATTGGTGTTTTAAAAATGCATCATTTTCCAAAAGTCGTAACGCACGCACGACACATGTCCTATTTTACGAACAACGTAGGCGTTTGTATCTATTTCCTATTTTGCCTTATTTTGTACGCAAATAACTTGTAGGTAAAGGATATTTATTTTTAATTTTCATCGTTTTTTTTATCAGTTTAATTATCACCATTTATTACATTTATGTACGTTGTTTGTCAAGCTTGGTTTTAATATTCAGCAACTATTAATATCACTTATAAATGTATTGGATATTTGCTTTGTGCGAGTCAATTATGCATTTTATTATATAATAACCAACTTAGGAAAATTTCCTTGGCGGGGCCAATGTTTCACGTTTCAGTCCACATGATTCTACAAATAATTTTAATTAATTGTACTGTTATTTAATCACCAACTCTGTTTTCAGTTTGCTTTGATATTTAAGCTTCTGAGATAATTTCATGGTGCGATTCCTTGAAGCATGATATTATCACACAGCCGCTATGAAACTTTTAAACCATAAGGAAATATAACACGAGCAGTTTTGATTCTCATTCATGCACAATTTATTTGAAGTAAATTATTAGCCTTAACTTAAATTGATTTTACAAGCAACTGCATTCTAATTTTGTGCAATACTCTAATGATAAACCAAAACCTTAACTGATTGACTACTCGTAATGAAAAAAGTATTACGGTTACAACTAACGAAAATACAGTAACAAAGAATGTGTTTAAAATGCTAATAAAGAGGATTTGCAAATCAGTCAACACACATTTGGTCATCACTAGTGATCCGGGTAAATGCACTTGCATTGTAAGCAACTGTAGCTTATAAAAGTGGTTTCACTTCATGCACTGAAAAATAGTAGATGTAATCAAATTGCTGCCCAGTCTTACACTATTTTAAAGTTCTTAATTTGATTGTTAGGAAACTTTATTCGACAAGCCCAGAAGTTAGAAAATTACAATTGGTGCATGCTTGATGCCAGTGTGTGCTGTTCTGATCATCCTGGAAATTATGAATGAGGTAGGTTGATAGACTTCAATTATCTCTGGAGTAGTTATGTGTTTTAAGGACAATATTTCATCCAAAATTATTGCTTGCTAGTATTTGCCAACTCGATACTCGCGTCACAATTTTATGGAAACTGACCAATTTCTGCATAAAAATTTATCAAACGTTACTATAAATTGAATAATACCAAGACGCTTTGGCCTGAAATTACAATTAATTGGGATTTTTGGCAAAATTCGTGTGAGAAACCTACTTCCGCGTCTTCGATATCCTTGAAAAACTATTACAGGTACGAACGTAATCTCTTTGGCATTAGAATCAGCATTAATGTATCTAGATAGGGTTTTCTCACTTTTTCAAAATTCCAAACGGTATTTTAAAAAATTCACCTTAAAATTGGCCAAAAATTTACATCCTGAATTGAATTTTCAAGGCCGATTTGCAAGTTGGCATTAACAAATTCGAATATGCTGGAAAATTATATCTTTGATACCTGCATTCATTTTTGGAAAACACAAAATAAGGTGTAAGAAACTAAAGATATCACGTTCCTACGACATACTAATTGTAATTAATTTCAGGCCAAATCGGCCTAGTATTCAATTTATAGTAACGTTTGATAAATATTCATGTACAAACTGTTTAGTTTCTAGGAAATTCCGACGAAGCGTGTCGAGTTGGCAAATAATATCACATTACTGATATTCAAAATTAAATCCGATACAACAAAAGGTAACAGAAGAACGCGACGGAGTCTCCACAGTTACAGTTGTCACGGAAAGACATTGCCGTTTGTAATAAAAGCATGGGGAATTTTTAAATAAATGGAAATACGTAGGTCAGCAAAAGAATGGCCTATACAACTTGTTCATTGTGATTCGTGGCAACGTCACTTCCTACTGTACTTTACTTATGCCTAATGTTCAAGCGAAGCTAATAATTTTTCACACTCAATTTTACTTGAAATCTGACGGATGAGCTGCTACAGTAATGAGGTGCTCGCCTGGTAATATCCTGATTATGTTTTGTTGTTTTCTACCAGCCCCACTTGTCTGAGTCAGTATCAAGCTGTTGCGGGCTGAGCAAAATCGTGTCTGTCTCTCCATCTCAAACCATTCGTTGCGTTCCAGGTTAAAAGTCGAATTATGTTTTTCGGGAATACGTTTCCATACTTATTTAATTGTTGCCCAAACTGGCCAAATAAAATGCGGAGAAATAGTAAAACGTAGTATTTAGAAAAATCGGAAACGTCAATATATACAAATAAAAAATTAATTAAATTGATTATTTGCTCACTGTGCAAACTTACTATTAACAACTATTCGGGTATTACACATGCTTCGTCATTTTTTTCTGGAATTCGGACGCGACCCATTTGGTGATGTAGAATATGTTATAAGAAACATATTGACACCTTTGGTTTGACCCTGTGACCCCATACATAGAAATGCGGGGTCAACAAATATTGAAAACTGGTCACGGGGTGTTCGAGCTAAATCACACATTTTTAAGGATAAACCCAAAATCTCTTCGGTATCGTAATCACAACTAAATTATCTCGGTAGCAATTTCAGGATTTTTAGTAATTCGGTCAAATACTTTCACTAAAATTAATTAAACTATTGTTGAATACGAGTCAACACGGTGAAATATGCATTAAATAGGTCCAGCTGGAATATTTTTTAAAGTGTATTAATATGATATGAGTAGGCTTTGTGACACATAATTGAGTTGTTTCTTGCATAGAAATTATGTTTATGAGTCAGTTTAGCAAATTAATCGAAGTTATAACAGTATTTTAAAAACTGCCCCACCTCAATTATATGTCATACAGCCGCTCATATCATATTAATACACTTTAAAAAATATTTCAGGTACCCCTTGCACCTATCTTGGACGTGTGGATTTTTTACATAGACCATTTAATACATGTGTTGACTCGTATTCAACAAAAGTTTAATTTATTTTTTTGAAAGTATTTTACCGATTTACGAAAAATCCTGAAATAGCTACCGAGATAATTTAGTTGTGATTACGATACCGGAGAGATTTTGAGTTTATCCTTCTTTATTTGGGTAAATTGTGATTTAGATTGGACCCCCGTGACCAGTTTTCACTATATGTTGACCCCGCATTTCCATTTATTTATGAGGTCACAGGTCACAGGGTCAATCCATTGGTGCCAATATGTTTCCTATAACATATTCTACATCACCAAATGGATGGCGTCCGAATTCCAGAAACAGATGAGGAAGCATGTCGACTACCGGAATACTAGCTCTGAGCTACTAGCTCATATACATTTAATTTGTACTGATAAGCCTTGCCATCTAATTTATTTAATAATGGAGGAGTTGAACTAACCATTATCCCACCTGACCCAGGACACCTGTGCTTGTTTCAAATTCCGCAAGCGGTGCAATAAATACCAAACGGTGTTAATTACCACAAAGCATTGACCTCAAAATATGTTATCACTATATCATAAAAGTAAACGTAAATGTAATGCGTGAATTCAATTTTACCTCATGCTGTCAATTTTTTGTCATGAGATGCATGACACCAAAAGCATGACGCTTTGCAAATTCACTAACACCCTGTAGGCTATCATATATATCATCTTTTAGTCATCTGTTTGATTAAGATTTTGAATTGGCGATCATCGTAACTATTTACATCCTGTTTGTCTTAGGAATATTTAACTAATTCTTCTTCAGGCATAACTCAGCTGTCGGTGCACCTTTTGTCACATGTTCGTCTTCTTCCTATTCCTGCAGACTCACAAAAGTTGATGTCTAGAATTGATCATTTCGTTGCTCATTAAAATAAAGTAATATGATATAAAATCAAAGAAAATAGTAACAAACAGAACGCAAATGATAGGTGATATACAATATCAAATTTCTGCTGTCATTTTTGTCCGCTAGCGGCTCTGGTGAGGATAATTTACTATTTCACGATCCTGCTACTTTATCATTCCCGTTATTACCATTTTCACGAATGCCTCCCTTTTCAAGTTCAGAACGTTGATCACGGCTCATGGCATCCGCTCTACTCTAAGCAGATATTTTTGGAGGATATTCACACTGTGCTTCTACTGACGTTACAGTTATTACCGTCCGTCAACTGAAGCCAAAATCATTAGCAGAAACATTAGAACCTGGTTACCTTTTCAAAAATGAATTTTTCAATCCATTGGATAAGACATCCGATAATAACAACTGAACACAGTCCCAGCAGGCCCAATGGGTTTACTTCATACCTGATCCAATTTTATGGGAAAAATAATCAACAGCTTTGAGATTAAAGTGTAATGAAACGCTCACTATAAATCAGATGCAAATACTTATCTACAACCAAAAATGAACGATTCCAATTATTTGTCATAGGAAATTACGTAATCAATAATTAAACAATGGATTAATAGTGAGGATATTTTATCTTTAAACATTAATTAATATTATTATTTCAGCTGCAATATAATTTTTACAGTAACAATGACCACGATTTTTGACTTTAAACATGCTTCGGGAAAGTTAAACTCGCATTTAAACATGCATTTAAAAGTCGGGAATTGAAGCGAATACACTCAATATATTCTGTAATGTTCATTCAATTGTAGTTTCGTTTTTGTTATAAGGGTGGTCAAATACAACTGATAAAACGAACTAATAATTGTGCATCTATCACGCCCATTATTTCCGTGCGGGACTATGGAACATTAAATTAAATGCAGGTCCGATAAGGGAGTTCCAATGAAGGAGTGTATGGTATCAATTTTGAGATGGGTAATACGATTAATATTAGGCTGTGTTATCTCCATTATCTAATCCCAAGTCAGCCAGTAAACATGAGGAAAATCTTAAAAGTAGATTGTATTATTGATTCATGTTTTACAAATATGTATGTGTGAATTTCCAGCCTGAAGGAATATTTCAAACATAATTTTTTTAAACAGCTAAATGCTCAGCAATTTTGTTGATTTAAGAACTTTATTTATGACAGCATTAATTGGCTAATTTAATCAGTGATTGCGGTTTCATTTTACTTTAAGGCACTGACCAGATTCTGGCCACAAGAATTCGACATCCAAATCCATTAACAAAAATGTATCAACAAGACGTCGACTTTGGTAAATGTTCTCGTACAAATGTTTACATTCTCCTCAGATTGAACTTGCGCTGATCTTTGCAGACGACTTTGCTCCATATCTTCATTAAACTTATCTGCCTTTCATTTAATGAGAGTATCATATTTACCTTCTAGGTTATTTGTTATTTCTAATAGAAGAACAATGCAATACCAAAATATCGCTAGAGTGCTTGTTAAGCGTGCAAATAAATTTGAATGAAAAGTGGATGAGTTGTGAAAATATTCGCTATTTTAATCGCTTTTGTTAACGCATATGTAATGTGTGCGTCTGATCAGTAAATACAATATTGTTTTGCAATATTAGTGACCATAACATTTCATTGAAAAATACCTAAAGTATCTATTTAGATGCTCAAGCAAAACATCAAATGTGGCAAAGATCCGCAAGTGGAAAATAGTTACATCAGTTGAAGCTTTCAAACGGGGGATAGTTTTAAATTAATATTAGTGTTAAATTAATACTAAATTAAAGGGCTGTCTAAGCAGTGTTGAGAGACTAGCGTAGACGGCTGAGCGTCTGTCTGATGTGAGACTGCTGCCGAGAGGAGCACTTGTTTTATAATTCTTACCGCTATTGTTGCTGCTAGAGCATGCAACTTATTATTATTACATAATGCTGCAAACGGAAGCAAAGCAACAACTTATGCATTCAACAATAATTTCAAAACTAACAATAAGTATGGGCGCAGCAGTTGCATAATGATTAAAATATCAATTTCAACTGTACAGATACTAATTTACTCCCGTTTGAAAAACTTCCAAGACCCAAACAACGAATCTTGTAACTTGTTATATTGAAAAAGTTACAACGTTCAATACTATGGCCGTGAAATATTACAATCTGCTATTTAAGCGAGGCAACAGAATCCTATTACGATTGTTCGAGCTAAAAGGAATTTTAGATGCCGAAAGTGTGTAAAACATCTAAATGCGGAGCAATTTTGCTGCTTTAAGGACTTCATATGTTGATGTAGTAAAGTTAATGAATATATAAATAAATTTTCAGTTTTCGTAAGAACAGTGGTTACAGATATAATTTGGCATCAGCTTTAACTTTAAAATGTAACAACCAGACGTCAGTTTTGCATATGTGTTCGTAGAGAGGATTTTTTATCAGTAGGTTGGTTAGGTTGTGATAAGCGGGGGACAGCTGTAAACGAGCTTAAAATAAAATAAAGCAAACCTAATCGTTGGCTCATTTTTATAAATTAAACGTATACATATTTCAAATCAACCGTTCTCACCTTCGGCAGTTATACTATTTTCATGCCTCTTCTATCAATCACGATATCCAATAATCTAGACTATTTATTCGTGCATTTGTCTAATGCGATAGGTTACTTAACCTTACTTTAATTAATCACTCATCTCTGCAAGTCAAAACTTCCGAACCCACGTGTTTAATGTACTTTCAGAACAACAAGTTCTAATCGTCAAAATGAATATTCAAATTTATTAACTCTTGTATGGCAGACCATTCAATGCACAAAATTAAATTCTCAATGGCAATAACTACGAGGACTGTACAGAAGTGATTTGCGCTTGTATTAATGGTGGAAGTTGAACAGAATACAATTAATTTTGTCCCTAATGTCTACTTATGAAATTGTAGTTTCGTTTAGACTGACGAAACATGACTGGAAGAGGAATGTAACGAGAAGTTGTACATGTAAAACCCCGACTGTGGCAAAGTAAGGTCAATGGAACGTAAACGTGAGTACAGTTTTAATGGAGGGCGAGTGAAAAGCATTATTATAAAGTGGATTCGAGGTATAGTGACTTTATTTAACTGGCGTGAAAGACGCAAAATTTTTAGAAACTCACAAGCTAAAAGCGTTTGGTGAAAAAGGTTAAATTACTGATGATGTGCCAACTGAGAACAGCAAAAAGAGTTGCGAAGCTGGTTCAAGTCTTGATGGGTCACCAGGCGATATCATTCAACCATGTATAAAATCGGATGAAGGACAACCTGAGGGGGCAGGGCAAACGTCGCTCACGGACGAAACGCAAGCCAAAGCGGTTAGTGGAATGGCGGAACCTGTGGATGACATTTGCTTTCGAGAAACTGAAGACAAAATTGATCATATCCTGCAAATTGGGAACACATACGGTTTCGGAAAGGAAGAAATGGACATACTGATGGACCTAATTTTACAGGAAAATGAAGAAAACTTAGGGCGCATTCATGTATTTGCGGAGAATATATGCTGCTGGACTGGAAACGCCTCCGTGAAAAACTCGGCCAACAACTACCTAATAAATAAATAAATAAGAAATTGAAAGCAACGATGAAGGATGTAATCAAATCTCGGAATGTGAGTCGGTATATGAATGAAAAATGTTACTGTAAGCAAATTCTATTTCTAAATTCGCCATGAAAGCAAACTCATTTCATTTCTAATTGCGCACATCTTGGTATATCATGTAACATTAAGCTTACTCAAGTTTAACATGCATCAATTTAAAAGTAGACGTTGTATAGTAATACATTTTCTTTTTCTTAAAGCTTTGGTTAACTTATAAATTTGCTGACTATGTAAAACAAAAGCAGTAGCAACTTATTTTACAATATATACAATTTAGGTTAATTAGCACTGCATCAGCAATAGACTATGCATCACCTAAAATATTCTGTAAGCATGACAGTGCTGCTTTAAATAGAAACAAAAGTTGAACGCTGAACTATGTGCTGCCATCGACAAAGTTAAGTTTATATTATGTCTGCAAAAATACAAATGTATCACCATCTCTATTTCGCACGAAGTTATATATGTATATACCGTATTCCCATAACATGCTAGTAATTTATACGTTAATATAAGAACACACTAATATTAATATTATCACATATTATTAGTGATATTATCCTGTCAAGCAATCTGTAAAATGAATATTATTACTGTAAAACATGTCAACAAGTTATAAATCTCAAGTTACGAAACCGAAAAGCGTTAATAAGGAATGCAAAGTTGTGATTTAATTTGAATAATGTTATCAATATATTATATATAGTTACCTAGTGCAAATTGTCAAAGTTAATGTCAACATTGTCAAATGTATGTTTAGTTCCAGTAGCAGTAACAGGTATATGTACAATAAAGCAACAATGCAAATATTAATTTCATACAGACGGAATTCAATGAGTGGACTTTTAATAAAAAGATGATATGTTGCTCTATAGGCGATTGCCTCAAAAGAGCAAGTGTCTTATTACAAATAAAAAAAATAAATAAATATTCGAAGGGTAAATTTGAAATAAGCTGCTAAGAGGATATATGTATAGTTGACCGTTTGAAAAAAGATGAGACTATGTATTTTCTTGATTCATTTGTTTTCAAATAAGCAAACTTTAAACGTTCCTAGCAGCTATTACTAGCATGGTCATTTGATCTGATGAATCATCGTCGAACCAGTTCCTATTAAATTGGAATATAGATACATTCATTTATTAATTGTTCCTTATCAGTCAAACAACGCTTTATGGATCGTCATCGGAAGTTTAGTTGCAATCCAAAATATTACAAGGACACGAGAAAATTATGTACACATGTTGATATAGTACCCTCTCCGAAAAGGCTGCTTGATGCTTTCTCTCATCTCTGATACACTCATCTGAGTCGTAGTTTCAAAACAATCGATGGATGCGTCGCAATGCAATCTCCGGCATGAATATTTGTGTAGTCGTCATGTAAATGAGCAACATCATCGTCACTATGAATTGTATCACTCTTGGTTTCCCCATAAAGTTATCTGTTTATCTGCGTGGGATCTGACAAAAGTAGCTTTAAAATGCATAATTAACACGCTACTTTTCGTAACTGCAACTATTAGAGAGTTTATTTAAAGGTAGGTTATGACATTATGGCGATTTCTGTGTAGTAATTAGAATATAAGAGCTTATTTCGTCGATTTCGCAACTTGTTTATGAAGTTGCTTGTATAAGCTTCTAGGCTAGTTGAGCATCCATAGAAAGATACTTTCATTTTCAATAGATGTATAATTTATCAAGCGCAATGGCTTGAAAAATATTCAATAAATGTTCATATGCTAGATTCAACAAAGTGAAAATCAGGTTATTCCCAAATATGTCCACAACAGTTGTCTCAGGCCCGAATATGAGAACACTTGCAACCTAGAAATTATGCGCGCCCGGGATATTACGTGACAGATAGGTAAGCAGTTTCAAATTTATAAATGATTCGGAAAAACTACAATTTTTACATCTTTATGAACATGCGTATGTCCTTATATTGACACACTTCCTGTGACGAATGGACTCCTGTAAATGCCACACACTGCGCATCACATTCGAAATACATTAGCACGTATTTCATTTTTGCCCAAGCGCAGAATATTGCCAGAAATAAATTTAATTACGAATAATATGGCGTTACTTAGACTACAATAATAAAAATAGGTGGATATTTAGAAACAGAATACGTTTTACGTAAACAAATATTTTTCATTGACGATGACGACAGGCCTCGAGGTTAGAATGTAAGCTTATGATTTATATTGTTTCAGATATGATAGGAAGGCCTTCATTTTCATGGTGACAACTGCGCTTCTGTAGTTGCTTTTCTTCTGGTTCATGCCAAATGATTTTTTAAAAATATGATTTATTCAGGTTGAAATACTGACAGCAGATAATCATGTATAAAAATTTCCATAAAGATTATAGCAAGTTGTAATCACTTTGGGCACAATAGATGCATATTGACCGCAACCCTTTAAAATTGCCATGGCAAATTACGCTCCGAAACAATTTCGGTACATAGGTGTCAAACCTGGCAAGCAGTTTCAGTCGCTGAACATGATATACTCAGTCATTTACTAGTTAATATAATGATTATGTTAGTTCGGAGGAATTTTTCAAGAAGAATTTTTTTAAAAAACAGCTGCATGCTGAGTATATCTGTTACTTCTACAATTTTATTGATATATAGTAGTGTTAATTAATACAGACTGTGTTGCGATTTTATTTTTCTTGAGCACACTGATCAAAAATTGGCAAACAAATTGTGCCCCAAAAGTGTAACAAGAAGACGTCAACGTTGGAAAATGTACTCACATGAATCTTTCATCCTATCTTTAGGTACTTCATTACAAAATTGCTGCAAGGAGAAATGGAATATTTTTAATCTGGACTTAGCGACACCTCTTATAATAAATATGGTATATCCTTTGTAAAGCAACGCAGGAATGAGATGGGCATCTGACCTACAACACATTAATGATAGCACCAGTAGACTCTATTTTTAAGATACGTTGCCAAATATTGCCCATATGTATGTGTGCAACGTTTTGTACCTTTGATTTAAGGCCAGGTGCAATTTATATTTGTGCGGTGCATTCCCCCTAACTTTATATGTTTAGGCGCTTGTGCTCCCAGCTGTATGTATTCTGTGTGTTACGTTTTGGCTTATATTTATTGTCGTAGAGTTAGTGGAGCGAAACGAATAAAATATTAAATTCGCCATCAGTTACATTTGTCGTAGAAACAGTACAACTTGCCATAAATTTAGTAATATGGGTTAATCGTACAGATATTTGATCTTTAAACATTCATTAATATTGTTATTTCATCTACAATATAATTTTTACAGTAACGATGACCAAAATTTTCGACATTTCGCGTCGTTTTTTATAAGACTTGCCAAATACAACTGATAAAACGAACTAATAATTGTACAACTATGACGCTCTTTATTGAAATGCGGGACTATGGAACATTAAACTAAATGCAGGTCCGATAAAGGGGTTGTAGTGAAGGAGCTTATAGTAATAGCGATTTTGATGTGAGTAATACGAATAATATGTGGGTGTACAATATCCATTGTTCCTATTTGCTTCCATGTATGTAAAATGTTAAAATATTCTTTCGAATTTTCATATCATATTTATTTAAAAACTAAAAGAAAACCAGTCATGACTTAGAGGGACAGAATCCCAATTTAGCTTTTTCGGGCAGTTTACTAATTGGCAAAAATGCTCAGTCTCGATAGCAAAGTTAATCCAACACCATCCAAAACCGTATTGATTCGTATATTTCTTTGGATATATCAAAAATTTACCCATGTAATTTCCATTCACAGTGTACAGCAAATTACGGACTTTTACAAACGACTTGAACCCTATCGCCGGTGCTATTCTAATCGCGATTATCTTGAAGCATATCAGGAAACAGAATTTCAGATAAACGAATACAATTTGAAAAAACTTGTACGAATACGTGTTTGGAAACCACCTTCCCGGCCATTCCATAATTGGCTGTTATGTTGCTACATTTAAAATTTGTTCAATTGCAGGTCACAACTTTTTTCTACATTATTGGCTTTACAACCCCATCTCCTTCAAGGATAGTTGGGAATACTGATTTGATACTGATCATTTCGTTTCTCTATAAAATAAAGTAATTTCAAATTAAATCAAAGCAAATTGTAACAAACAAAAAGCAAATGATAAGCGATAGACGATATCAAATTTCTGTTGTAGTTGTCTTCCAGCGGGTCTGGTGAGGATAATTTACTATTCCACGATCCGGCTACTTTATCATCCCCGTTATTTTACAAATACTATTTTCACCAAGACCTCCTGTTTCAAGTCCAGAACGTTTGTCACGGCTCATGCCATCAGCACTACTCTAAACAGACCAAATTGGAGATAATGCACACTGTGCTTCTTCTGACTTTACAGTTATTACCGTCCGTCACTGAAGCCAAAATCATTATCGGCAACATTGGATCAAAACCAGAACTGGGCTATCTTTTCAAAAATGAATTTTTCAATCCATTTAAAAAGACATCCAATATTAACAACAAAACACAGTCACAGCTCTCGTCGATCTTTATGATAATAAATTTACCGACAGTCCATATTTTTGTAAATGTCAACAAACGTGTGCATTAAACATGGACAGTACTATCCAATTATGAAGTACTTCTATGACTGCAATTGAACCGAATACACTCAATAAAGTCTGCAATGTTTATGGAATTGTAATTTAGTTTTGTAATAAGACCAAATATAATTGTTAGAACGAACTAACAATTGTGCATGAAACACGCTAATTGTTGCAATATTGGTCAATGGAACATTAAATTAAGTTTAGATCCGATAATAATTAAGGTATAGCGAAGGAGCATCTGTATGTGAGTGTTTCTGAGACGATGAACAAGATTTATATGTGAGTATGTAATTTCAATTATCAATAATTGATTCTAAATCTGTAAACACGTAATGTATATATTGTTTGTAATTTTCACTTTCATCAAGTCATTTCAAACAGGCGAAGACAGTTTGACCCAGTTCTACTCAACTGGAGTTTTAATAATATATTTATTGATTGTTCCGTTAGAGTTTAACAATATTTTGGAACCTCATAATCGTTTTTGATAGCACTGGTCAAACTCAGCAGCAGCGAAATTGTTAATTGCCGGTCAATAAATATTCGCAAACACTGATTATTTTAGTCAATAGAGGTCCTGCTTGCCAATATCGAACGCAGTCTTGAACGTGAGGATTTGAGAAAGCAACATCTCAGTAGATATGGTATTTTTATATGCTTTTTCTATTCAGCGCTTCATTGTTTTAACGACAAGACCAATGTCTTTTTCTAAAACATAACGTCAATATTATTTGGTGTCACTCAGGCAATCTCTTTGATTTTTGCCGTAAATGTTCGTAGAGTCATCACTTATGATATAGCAATGTATTTTCTTATGAAGTTGGAAAACAATGCGAGTAGGTTTCACGACAACCAAATCACTTGTTTGCCCCGAAATGAAGCGAAGCGATAGAAAGTTTTGCTTTTTTGAACGTTCACTAAAAGCACTACGAGGCAGCTTTGTTGAATTACTCTAAATTGTAATTTGAAAACATTAGCTAAAAACCTATTCATACACACAATCGCAAGAGACATTTAACCTAGTTTTCCTGAATTCCATTCATGCCCGACGGCATTCATTCATGGACGTCGAAGGCTGACATTGAATAATCCAAAACTAGGTTACAGTGAGATAGATAACAATAGAATTTTCAAGAGAAATATCATCAAGGAAATATTGCAAAAGTAGCTTGTCCTATTATCGATGATCAAATTCCTTTCATTCGCAAGTCACAATAGGTACCATAACACGAAACCAATCCCAATGCAACCAGGAAACGTGAAGAAAGTCTTTAAATAGATTGTATTATTGATTCATGTTCTGCAAATGTGCTTGTGTCAATTCCCTGTGGGTAATTGTTCCGAATGTGTGCATTCGCACCTCTTCACCGAATGGATTCCCCATATAACAGAATTGCTCAGAATCTAACTACTTTGATCTGTGCTTCCTCATAATAAAGTTGCCGTCGATGCCATAGCGACATTATTTAAATAACATGATTTAATATGGTTGAAATACAGGCAGCAGGAAACCTATGTGCAAAATTATAGTATGGTATGGCAAATCTGGGCCTAACAGTTGTGTATTGATCGAAACAACTTTCAATGTTAACCGTCATTAATTTATAACAACTTGAAACAATATAACGCAAGAATGTGTTTAATCTGTTAACACGCTACATGTGGGCCACATGCTATATCCCATCAATTGGCTCTGAAATATTACAAATTTTTAGATTAGTCAAATAACTTTAATAATAGTATTGTACTAGCTGGAAGGAACATTTAGGACAAAAATCTTGTAAAACAGCTAAATGCTAAGCAACGTTATTGATTTATGGACTTTATTTATGACAGTAACGTTAATCAATATAAACAGTGATTGCGATTTCATTTTTATTTAGGACTCTGACCAGACTCTGGTCACAAGAATTTGATAGGCAAATCGATATATAGTATTGAAACAACAAGAAATCGATTTTGCTAAATGTTCTCGTGTAAATGTATGTTTCCCTTACGTTAGTAAGTAGGGGAAAAATTGTAGCAGAAATTTGTGTGAAAATTCCCTTTATAAAATCGAGCATTACTCGTTTATAACCATCTAAAAATGTACAAGGATACATATTGTATTATTTTGTTGCTTCATATCTTCTTTAGACTTTTATGCCTTTGCTTTTATGAGGTACTCATGTTTACCTGGTTATTTTTCATAGAGGAACAGATACCTTAATTTAAACCGAAAAAATATTGTTTGATATCATTGCCCTTGTTGTAAGACAAGTAGTTTAGTTCTCGGCATTGATGACCTAACCAAATTCCTATAAACCCTAAAGGGTTTATAGAAATTTGAAAATTCAAATTTCTAAAGGCCCACTTCTCTATTTGGATCATTATTCCACGTCTCTTTCCCTTCCCATCATGATCGCCGGTAGAGCAAAAGGAACCGGCAGCTGTTAAGAACAGTGTGAGTTGGAATCATGCAACCTCAATTTCCACTAAACGTGATCAATAAATTGCGTTCAGTGGAGTTTCAAGCTATCAATAGTATACTATCCTGTAGGAAATTATTATGGTCACATCATATTTAGAAAATCTACTTATTTACATTGTAATTGAATTTTGCAACCCAATTTGTGATTACATAAAAATGATGCACTCGACATACCTAAGTTTCAGTAATTCTGCGAGACACTGCATTTTTTTGGAACGTCGTCAAATATTTTCATAAGTGAACTACTTTGGCACGATTGATTTAAGGGGGTATGCAATTTATTTTGGTGTGGTTCATTAGTACATTCCCCTAACTTTATGATATGTTTAGAAAGTCGTGCTCGTTGCTGCATGCATTCTCGATATTCCTTGTAGGTATATATTTATTGTCGATCGAAGAATTATGTATAAGACTAATACGGTAAGTTCCTTTCAACCCATTGTATCCGTTTTTGTTTTTGAATCCACCATTTGTGACTGTCAGCAATCATTGATGGATTGGTTGCAAGTTTATTGGCCATTCATTAACATGTTAGACATATTGTATTCATGAAAGCCAACCATGAATTAAGTAGCATCAGATCCATTCAATCGGCCAAGTCAACTTGGTCACCTTCTGGATCTACGAATACAAGTATGTAATAAAAGTATGTAACCTAATTTCTCTGCTTACATGCCTTACAAATTTGGTTATGGCAGCGACCGGCACTCAAGATAACAAGTATTTAAACGTTGCTGCATTGTTACCTTCATCCTTGCGGTAATGGCATATGGACATGAATATAGGCGTTGGCGGAAACTCTCTCGCTCGCAGATCCACGATTCTACGAATTTGCGCATATAATGCAAATACTTTGCTGTGCTAGAAAACATTCTACCTTACAAACTACATAAAGTAAATAGAAAGGAAAAAGAAACTTCATATTGTTCCATTAGAGTAACTCCAGGACATATCCACTAGTAAAAGAACCGACTTTTAATAATTCAAAAATCGATTCCATATTTGAATTCTGCAGAAAAAAGTAAGCACTGTAGACATAGAAAATCATATTAAATGGTCAAATTTTTCTACTATATTACTAGGAGCATCCATAAATTATAGCGTCAGTAATTCATAGATATCTTAAGTTACCCACATTAGAAAAATATTCCTCTCACTGTGATCGGAACTAAAAATTCCACCGGTTCCCAACGGAACCCCGAGAAGGGACCTTCGAAGAATGTCCCTGTAAGATTTCAGCGAAATCCGACAGGGTATGTCGAAATAAAGTGGTCCCGACCTAAAGGTCATATTTTCTCACCTTACCCCGTTGCATGTATATTTATATGATTTCCTATGTCCACAGTACTTACGTTTTCCGGAGAATTCGAATATAGAATCGATTTTTCAATTATTAAAAGTCGGTTCATTTACTAGTTGATATGTCGTGGAGTGACCCATTATTAAATCCCGACAAAGCTACAAACAATGATGAAGGGACTCAGAGACACAAGATTGCGTCTGTTCAGCGTCAGATATATGAAGCATGGGGTTAATGTACACTTTGTGTTGTCCAGGTGAAATAAACAATATTACCGTGTAGGCTAATTGTCGTTTTCGTTAATCTGCTTAACTGGTGTGTTTATTTCTTTTAGCAACAGTTCTTTTTTACTATCGGTATTAACCATTAGTTGTTTGCATAATCTTATTCACCATTGCTAGAATGCTTAGGTTCTACTAGAAAATACTCACGAAATTGTAAAAATGAAAAATAGTATTTATTGTGTGCAATAAGTATTTTTATATAGTATAATAAGTACTTTGCATAAAATGTAAATATTTTTGAGAGCGGTAATTATTCTCGCAATATAGGGAGATGATTTATTCATCAATTGTATGTCATCTCATTTTTCTTCAACCCTGAGAGAGAGACAAAAGCCACCAGTGGCTCTGACACCAATTTTGAGCGATTGATTTCGACTTCTTCAAAGCCGATACGCATGGGATGATATTTCTAATCCCGAGGAAGTTCGGACTCGGAGTCCTAGCTGCAATCACAGATGATATATATCTATCTATCTATGCATATCAATAATAGGTTTTTACAACTTTAATCCATTTTTAACAATGTTCCGTATGGTAAAAAAATTCCGAACGGTGAAAAGGTTCTAAATTTAACTAAATTTGTATTTCAACAATAAAAACCCCATTACTCCTCCACAGTTTCCATTACTCGACGATTTTAAACAATTTTTAATGAAAATCGAGATTTTAAAAATCTTGACTCGGAATTTCGAGTCCGCATCTCTGAATTCGCAGTCCATGACTCTAATTTCCGAGTCCTTGAGGCCTCTGAATTCCGAGTCCTGCGCTCGGAATACAGAGATATACGAATACACTAACTGATCGTGAACTCAAATCTGGTAAAGATAAATTGGTAGTCATCTATATTAAATATATTAAATGTTAGAAAAACGAGACGACATTAGACCCCAGTACGCCATGAATATTTTGGGAAAATTTTCTCTTATGTCGAAAAACACTTGAGTAGGATTAGAGGTCGAATCGAACGTTGGATCTTTGAATTGTGAACGTTGAGTGTTATTTGTTGCCGTTTTCTATTAAAATTTCCTTTGCGAGAGATTTACATGCTGGATGATTGTCCTGAACAGGGTAGCAAATAATGACTTGTAAATGTATTAAAATCATAAATTATATCATAAGAAGTTGTTCATTTCGTATTTTTTAATTCACAAATTCCATTCGAATTCATTTTGGTTGTGTTGCTAAGAAACTTTAAGTTAATTGCGCATTCAATTTATCCGTGAATTGAAGTGTTGCTTTTCACAGGTTTGCATATTTTTCTTAAGAACGTTGCTAATTAATTCCCATTTGTATATAGAATGATAAAACGATTATCGTTTTTTTACCCTGTCAATTATACAATGGAATTTAAAGATTTATTTGTTCTCAACGCACAGAAAATTTAGGACATTGAACAATACGATAGCAAAACATCGTTAGAGTGCTTGGTAGTCGTGCAAATAAATTTGAAAGAAAAGTGGATGAGCCGTGAAAATATTCGCTATTTTAATCGCTTTAGTTAACGCATATGTAATGTGTCTGTCCGGTCAGTAAATTCAATATTATTGTTTTGCAATTTAGTGACTATAACATTTCATTGAAAAATACCTAAAGTATCTGGATGCGCAAGCAACACTTCAAATGTGGCAAAGATCCACAAGTGGAAATTAATAGGTACGTCAGTTGAAGCTTTCAAACGGGGGATAGTTTAAAATTCATATTAGGGTTAAATTAATAAATTAATATTAAAAATTAAAGGGTTGTCTAAGCAGTGTTGAGAGATTAGCGTAGACGGCTGAGCGTCTCTCTGAGGCTGCTGCCGAGAGGAGCAGATACAACTTATTTCATAATTCTTACAGCTATTGTCACTGCTAGAGCAGACAACTTATTATTATTACATAATGCTCCAGACGGGAGCATAGCAACAACTTATGCATTGAACAATAATTTCAAAAACAACAATAAGTATGGGCGCGGCAGTTGCATAATGATTAAAAAATCAATTTCAACTGTACAGATACTAATTTATTCCATTTTGAAAACTTGGCCCAAACAATGAATCTTATAACTAATTATACTGAAAAAACGTACAACGTTCAATACCATGGCAGTGAAATATTACAATCTCTTATTTAAGCGAAACAGCAGAATCATATTATGATTGTTCGAGCTAAAAGGAATTTTAGATGCCGAAAGTTTGTAACACAGCTTAATGCGGAGCAATTTTGTTGCTTTAAGGACTTAATATGATGATGTAGTAAAGTTATTGAATATATACATAATTTGATGATCACAATGAGTATGATGCATTCATTGTGATTGCAACCTTAAAAACTAAAGATCTCGTCTTGCCTCGACGAATTTTTCATAATGCTCAATGTATCAATTAGTGTACCTCACTTTCCCTAGACTTAATAGCATTGCTCTTTCACTGTATCTATAAATCAATGGGACTCTGAATATTGTATATTTAGTTTTCTAACAATTACGGTTGAATTTATATTCATAATGTTGTTTTGTTTAAAGCAGTGCTACGGGAACAAGGTTTGAGTGACTCAATGGACAAGTTAAAACACAACCAACTGCATACCGTTATCACATGCATTGAAAATTGCTTCCAATCTAACAAGACTCGATATTCTCAATGTAACACTTTGAGCTGTAATATTCCATTCTTTTAGTTCATTTAAGTTCCAGCGTTTACTAAATGCACACATTTCTATTTTAATTATAAGAAAAACTAGAACCGGCGAAGCCGGCTCGCGTCGCCTTTACACGGGCGGGAGCCAGGTTAGAATTAAGTAACAGTCTACATGAGTTCGTAACGTACATTCACGAACATTTACGATCAATATACTTACATTTGAAATCAACTATTTCAAACCTTCCGTTAGTCAAGGACGGTAGAGTAAAAGAGCGTACTCATATATCGCCAAGGAATAGGGGAACGCGTTCAGATTAGGATGGCCAAGGAATGACCCTTCCCCAAAAAACTTGCGGAGGGTCGAGTTCCCCTCTCAACCAAACTTCCAAGGCTCTCTACAACCGATTCTTTACTTTTTGCCAAACTCGCTTTTTACCTGCAAACTCAAAGCCAATTCCCTTTTTTCTGGTGTTAAAACTCATTTTGACTTGTTACCACAGTTCATATTACACTGAAAATATACATGAAAATATATTTTGCATTTTTGGCTTTAATCCTTCAAGCAGAAAAATCGGGTTTGCAGAGAATTAACGTATCAGCTGTAGAGAGCCTTGGAAGTTTGGTTGAGAGGAGAGCCACCCATCCCCATTTTTGGGGAAGGATCTATCATTGGCCTTCTTAATCTGAGCGCGTTCCCCTTTTCCTTGGTGATGTATGAGTGAATTCTTTTACACTACCATCCTTGGCATTAGTTAATAGAATGTGAACACACGTACCTAGTGAGCGAGCGTGGAAGTCCATAACTTCCTGCTTGTTGATGCACAACAACCAAGCTACCATGCCAGTGTCCATAAAGCCTAAGCGTAAATTAATTTCTCTTCACATATTTCCCCGGCACGGTCATTTAGAAATCGTAATCTTTGACGTGCGATAGCAGTAAGGGGTCGAGGAATTGACAGGTGGTTCTTTTACAAAATTTGCTCAACTTTTTATTCTCTCTGAATCCACAATAAATTTTTTTGACATTCTCCCACCCCCGACCTGGTTTTTCGACCGTAGCTCCGCCGGATGAGGGGGGGGGTCCGCACTTTTTATTGTAGATTCGGAATCTACGCATCAAGTTGCCCCTGTATACTTAATTTCAGCAGATTCTACCGTAAGATTTTTGGACGTCTAAATTATAATATGTATTTATAACAACTTCAGAGGCAGATATCGTGTTTTAGTATTATAACTCATTGAGTTGCGAAACCTGCTAACAACGCTTTCTCGGAAATTTAATCGAATGGTGCCTTCAGATTGAAGAGTTATTTGTATTTCTTTAACTGAAGCGTGTTTCCACCGTCTAAAGTTTATCATGATTTATCAATCTGTGGTTGAGGAAGAAAATTTGTCTTCAGTAGTTTTGCAATATAGTAAGTGAAAATGTGAAGATAAATATATTGTAATTGGCTAGAGGAAACGGAACCTCTTCGACAAATGCAATGGATATTCGAATATTGAAATATATTCCAAGCGTTGCTTTACACTTTTATTGTAAATCAGATATTAACCTGACGAATTGAGTTCGTCAAAAAAGAAATACTTTGCTTTCCCGAAACGGTAACAATTTGTAGTTAAATCATGGCTTTGTACACCTTCACTAAACCCATTCTTACACTGGGCAGCTGTTTTTAATTATTCCTTATTGCATATTGACAGCTTATCTGTTTCTAACTCATACGTAGTAAAACCATACATCATTCCATGTCATTAATATTTAGGAAGTGACTCATTGGACGTCTTTAATGTTGGAGACTGCTGCAACGGCTCCCATTGATAAAAGTCAAGTTGAAGTCTGCAAATTTTTAATGTAAAACATGTTTACTTAACTGGAGTGTTTATTTCTTTCAAGATAACTTCGGATTCGCTGACGGTTTGGAGCATTATTTGTATAGTCATGTACCTAGAAACAAGATCTAAGTGCTAATATATTCCTCGACACTATTTATATAAGTATTTGTTTCTCCAAACTCCTCTGCGTTGCCAAATCGTGTCCCGTCTCAATATAAAGACGTCTTCATTTTGACTCTGATGTATACACAATCAGATAAAATGTCAGGACAGAGTTGCAAAGAGGGTTTATATGCTAGCCTGGACACAAAAACGAATTGTTCAAAAGATGACAAAAATGGTTAGTTTTCATTGCATATATAGTTTCTGTGATTGAACAGTACAACTTGCCATAAATTTAGTAATATGGGTTAATCGTACGGATATTTGATCTTTAAACATTCATTAATATTGTTATTTCAGCTACAATATAATTTTTACAGTAACGATGACCACAATTTTCGACATTTCGTTTCGTTTTTGTTATAAGACTTGCCAAATACAACTGATAAAACGAACTATTTATTGTGCATCTATCACGCTCTTTATTGAAATGTGGGACTATGGAACATTAAATTAAATCCAGGTCCGATAAAGTGGTTGTAGTGAAGGAGCTTATAGTAGCGGTTTTGAGACGAGTAATACGGTTAATATATATGGGTGTGTAATCTCCATTGTTCCTATTTGCTTCCATGTAAGTAAAATGTTAAAATATTCTTTGGAATTTTCATATCATATTTATTTAAAAACTAAAAGAAAACCAGTGATGACATAGCGGGACAGCATCCTAATTTAGCTTTTTCAGACAGTTTACTAATTGGCAAATATGCTTAGTCTCGATAGCAAAATTAATCCAACACCATCCAAAATCGTATTGATTCGTATATTTATTTGGATATAAAAAATATTTGCCCATGTAATTTCAATTCGCAGTGTACAGCACATTACGGACTTTTACAAACGACTTGAACCCTATCGCCGGTGCTATTCTAATCGCGATTATCTTGAAGCATATCAGGAAACAGAATTTCATTAAAACGAATAGAATTTGAAGAAACTTGTAAGAATACGTGTTTGGAAAGCACCTTCCCGGCCATTCCATAATTGGCTGTTATGTTGCTACATTTAAAATTTGCACTATTGCAGGTCACAAAGTTTTCAGACATTATTGGCTTTACAACCCCATCTCCTGCAACGATAGTTGGGAATACTGATTGAATACTGGAGCCACATAATACCCTTTGAAATACGTCACGTAACTGTGAACAATTTTGTTTGCTTAGAACTGTAGTATATCAAATCATGTTGTTCTTCAAAAACATGAATTTCAATTGAATTTTCCACTTTCCTTTATCAGTTTAAGTATCTCTATTTATTTTATAAACATACGTTGATGCACAAGCTTTCAGTGTGCTTTTGTCATTCAGCAACTATTAATATAATTTAAGTAATGGATACTTGGTTTAAACAAGTCAATTAAAAATGACTGCATATATGCATTTTAATTTTTTGTAATCAGTTTCGGCATATTTTCCTTGACTTGACTAATGTTCCCGTCTACATGATCCTGCTGATAATTTTAATTAATTGTACATTATTTAATCAACAAGTTTGTTTTTCAGTTTGATTTGATATTTGAAGGTTGCATCAGGGATCAACTCAGCCGTTAAGCTACTATTAAACTATAAAGAAATATATCACGATCCGTTTTTATTCACATTCATGCATATATTTTTTTGAACTAAATTATTAACCTTAATTTAAACCATAACTGACTGTCTGGTTCGTAATAAAGAAAGGGGTTCGCAGGAGTGGGCTCTATGTGCTATTTAAATGAAATCTTCATTGAAAATAATGATTGATATTAAAAGTAAAAATTCAATTTGAGCTAATTTAAGACCTTGACACAGTATCAGTAGATGTAATTGTCACCGAAAGACATTGACGATTGTAACAAAAATATGAGCGATGGAAATTTTTAAATGAATTTTTACCAAGCTAAAAGCAAATGAAGGGCCTACATAAATTGCTCACTTTGAATCGTGGCAACGCAACTTGTTAATATTTTTCCTCATCCACTCAATATTACTTGATATCTGGCTCATGAACTATTTCTGTCATGCTGTGCTCCTCTGGTAATCTGCTGATTATGCTATGTTATGTTACCTGTTGACTGGCGCAGCAGAAAACAGCGTGATATTGCATTTTAATTCCAGATATCAACAGTCCATTATCTTTCCAGTTCTTTTCCTCTGGAGTCGCTTGCCTCAGTACCAACCTGTTGTTGGTAGCTGATCAAATTCGTATATATCACTCCATATCCGTCCATTCGTTGCGTTCCAGGTTAAAAATCGAATGGTGTTCTTTTCTCGGGAAAACGTTTCATACTAATTTTTTAAGAATATCATAGGGTAATAAGCTTTTTCACATACAGAATCATCTCCTCATATATACATAGGAAAATGTTAATATCTAAATTCCTTTGAATTGAACTTTTGCTTTGCATCGTATGATTATAGCATAAAATGGAAAAATAAAATTCGAGTATAATAAACGAAGAATTTGGTGAAATCTGAAACGTGAATATATTAATAAAAATTTATTGAGATTGGATAAACACTTAGTTAGCCCCACCGTTCATACCCGCCGCGGCGAGACTTTGAGCATTCATAGTCTAACACTATTGGCTTTTTACCAGTAGCGGCACTCTAAGTTTGTGCAATATTCTAATAATAGACCAAACAAAACCGTATCTGATTGTCTATTCGTAATGAAGAAAGTATTTCGGTTATGACTAAGGAAAATAATGCAACTGAAAATGTGTTCAAAAATACAAATAAAGAGGATTTGCAAATTGGTAACCACCCTGCTGACCGTCACTTATTAGTAGTGATGGGTAAATGCACGTGCGCTGTAGGCAACGGTTGCTTATGAAAAGTGGTTGGAATTCTTGCATAGAGAGGTAGATGTAATCTAATTGCTGTCCAGTCCTTAACTGCTTTAAACTTCATAATTGGATGGACTAGAAACTATAATCGATAAGCCCATAAGTAAAAAAAATTACAATTTGTGCATGCTTGATGCCAGTATTGCTTTTATGATCATTGTGGAAATTATGAACGAGCTAGGTTTAATAAAAGTAAATGGTTTAGGATTGGTTTCAGTTTGCTAAATTTTTCATTTAAAAAATACTGCTATTAAAAACTAAAACCGATACAACGAAAGCTAAGACAGGAACGCGACATAATGTCAGCAGCTGAAATTGTCACGGCAAGACATTACCGATTGTAAGAAAAGCATGGGCAGGGGAAAATTTTTTAATGAATGGAAATACGCAGCTCAGCAAAAGAATGGCCCACACAACTTGTTCATTTTGATTCGTGGCAACGCTATTTGCTAATGTGGTTTACTTGTGCCTAATGTACAAGAAAAGCTAATAATGTTTCTCACTCAATTTTACTTGACATCTGACGGATGAGCTGCTGCTGTAATGTTGTGCTCGCCAGGTAATCTGCTGATTATGTTTTGTTCTTTGCTTCCAGAGCCGCTTGTCTGAGTGAAAATCAAGCTGTTGCTGGCTGAGCAAAGTCGTGTCTGTCGCTCAATCTTAAGCCATTAGTTGCCTTCCAGGTGAAAAGCCGAACTGTTTTTCCGGGAATACCTTTCCATACTTATTTTTTCAGTGCATCTCAGAGGAAAAGCGTTTTTACAACATTTTATTTCAGAAAGTGTGCACAACATCGGCTTAGTTAAGGACTACATTCACATTTTTTCTTGGAAGGTTGGAAAGGCTGACCCTCAATATATGTATATGTCATTAGAAATACATTTCTGTTTTTGGTGATAGTTATCTTCGGTTTCCGTTCCCATTAATAAGATACACAGAGTCATCTCCTGATATATATATATATATATATGTTGGAAATACGAGGGCCAAAAGTTGCTATGTATTCTAAATGACAGAATTTGAACAGCTCCACTTTGGCGCGTAATGTTGCATACGTCTCATAATGCACCGACTCTCGGAAGATTCATAAATTGGGTTTACACCAATATCGTTATATAGGCGAACTTGACACGCATAAAAATGTGGATAATACCTGTATTACCTTTAAAATGATTTAGAGATACAATTAATTCCAGAGGGTGTTAACCAATCACAAAACATTGGTCTTTTAGGTCAGCTGTTGTCAAAAGTATAAATGCAATGATATA
This sequence comes from Sinella curviseta, assembly GCA_004115045.4. Classification (NCBI taxonomy): domain Eukaryota; kingdom Metazoa; phylum Arthropoda; class Collembola; order Entomobryomorpha; family Entomobryidae; genus Sinella; species Sinella curviseta. The sequence continues at coordinate 22,529,167 of CM023199.3, read as the reverse complement.
ATTCCATATTTTCTCATCTTACTATTTTGCTGTCGCCAGTAATCAATATCGAAAATATTTCTCTTTGCCAAGGGACTCTAATACTCGGTTGCTCTCTCACACAATATTTAATTTCTCTGTTTATTATCATTATGAATGTGATCTCATGTGCCGTAAAAATTTACATCCTTCACATCCCATGAATTTTATTTTTGGATATATATTTACCACAGCTCTTAAATGAAAAATGAAATCGCAGTTTCCTCCTCAATTTTAACTAAGTAGCCAGTATACATTACATTTCTTCGATTTTTACCAACCTGCAACCGTTTTAAATTTTCACGAAAGTGAATAAACCAAAAATGTCACAGAGATGGTGCGAAGGAAGTTATGTTAAGAGTTGATCATTGCATAGGGCTATGAAGTAAGCAATACTGAAATTGGAACATTTCATTCATTTCTTACAAATTTTTCCAGTAACTAATTTTTCTGCTTCAAACCAATCCAGCACTCCCAGCAATAACTCAACAAGATAACGACTAATTTAATTGACAAACATATTTTACTCTCTTAATGGATTGAGGATATCTTATATGAAATTTTTCTTGTGTAATTTCTATACATATGTTTTGTTCTATTTTCTTGTTAGTTTATGCAAGTGTTTAATAAATTCCAACTCCGCTGAAAATTTATCACCTGCATATTATACAGAATACTGGGTAGATAAATGTGATGAATCTACTAATATGTTTGTATAAGCTTTGTATTCCGTTGACGCTATTATTATTTCGACGTTTCGATTATGTGAACCGAGTTGAATGGACTTAGACACAAAAGTATGATGGAAAAAACCGGTAAAAGTTTACAGTGAAGAGTGGATATTTGAAGAATTTATTACTCAATTTATTCGCGCCCATATTTTGACAATGCTTTACTGTAAAAAGCAAAAAAGAAATTCTTTTCGTAGAGATGTCTCCAAAGATCAATTTAAACCATCAATGATACTAGATAGGTACCAACAATTTCCTGAAATAGATTAAACTCACACAGAGGACATTTGTGAAAATACATTATTAAACCCTCTTGCATATATTACTGTGAATACTACAGCCTGTAGTCTACAGGCCTTAAAAAATTTAGACTTTCTCCACTAAAGTGCTCTCATAGGTGACGAGTGAAAACGTGATCTAAAAAAACAGATGCTTCGAAAATAAAATTACTCCTCCCGGAAAATAAATGAAAAATCTCATGAATTTATCTGCCAGAATTGTCTCGCTTCATTGAAACAAGCGACTTCCCTTTCGACAAATTAATGCTTTTAATTGAATGATCATTACTCTAGAATATATTATAATTTTTCAATTCAACGTATCTTGATATTGATTAACATATTTAATTAAAATTATTTTGACCATGAAGCCACTTTTTGGCAAATTCGTATATCGTTAGCGCTATGTTTTAGCAATTTCCCTTTCAAGCATCCACTGTGGTTTTATATTCCACTTCATTAATATAAATACTGATTGAAGTAGCCGCCAAATCATTTTTCGTAAACAATTTGATTTAAGTTTTCAGTCAATTGCTACGGAACGACACCAATCCGCGCGATTATTCATAAATAAAAGTTCATACATATTCATAAAAGTTTCAGTAGAAAAAATGAAGAAACGGTGATCCGAATAAACACTCCTCCGTTTCACAGTTAACTAAATGCAAAGTCAACAACCAAATAAACAAATGATCTTTTAACAACTTATGCATTCACAGAACCGTCGGTACACGAAACATCGTCAAGCTTATACTACATATCCACGCCCTTAACAGTAAACTTGTAAATACAAAAACTTAGAAGACCCAAACGTTCGAAATTTATTCAATTTCTTGGTCATGAGTAACAATGATTGTTTTTATTCTTAAAAATTAAAGATTTATCAGAAAAGAAGATGTATTGCCTTCAGCATCGTCAGTCGAATCGTGTTCTATTCTCGGTAAGACGCCTATTCCATAAGCACGTCTCGGGGCAAAAAACATCTTTACATAATTTTAGTTTGAAAAGTAGGTGCTGCGTACAATTAGTACAGATACCATACGGAATCGATTTCTTATTCGATACGGATTATTCGGTGAGTTTTTTTGTGGTTCCATTTCCATTAACAAGATATATTTGGAGATGTTAATAAATATGGAGTAATTAAAAAAAATCTGAAATGTAAATATATGCAAATAAAAAATTAATTAAATTCGTTATTTGCTCATTGTGTAAACTCCATATACATTTAAGTTGTTCAGATAAGCCTTGCCATCTATTTTATCCAATAATTAAGAAGTTGAACTAAACATTAACCCACCCGTGATAGAAAACCTGTCGTTGCTGGAAATTCTGCAAGCGGTGCAATAAATGCGAAACGGTGTTAAATACCATAAAACATTATTCTCAAAACATGTTATTACTATAATCAAAATAAGAGCAAATGTAATGAATGAATTCAAGTTTGCCTCTTGTTGCCAATTTTTCGTCTCGAGAAAACACCGAAAACATGGCACTTCAAATTCACTTATACCATGCAGGCTCTCATATACACCATTTTTTAGTCTTCTGTTTGATTAAGATTTAGGATTTACGATCAACTTAATTGTTTACATCCTGCTTGTCCTATAAATATTTATCTGGGGTCCTTTTTTAGTAGTTCGTGAAAGAAAATTGAAAACACTGATTCTTCTTCAGGCATAACTCAGCTGTCGGTGTACCTTTTGCAAATGTTTGTCTACTTCCTATTCCTATAGATATTTAAGACTCACAAAAGTTGCATAAACCATAGAGTGTACGCCGTCCCCAAATTGGTTCGATGTCGAGAATTGATCATTTCGTTTCTCTATAAAATTTTAAAGTAATTATAAAAAAAGTAATTTGAAATTAAATCAAAGCAAATTGTAACAAACAAAAAGCAAATGATAAGCTATAGACGATGTCAAATTTCTCTTGCAGTTTTTGTCTGCCAGCGGGTCTGGTGAGGATAATTTACTATTCCACGATCCGGCGACTTTATCATCCCCGTTATTTTACAAATACTATTTTCACGAAGACCTCCTGTTTCAAGTCCAGAACGTTTGTCACGGCTCATGCCATCAGCACTACTCTAAACAGACCAAATTGGAGATAATGCACACTGTGCTTCTTCTGACTATATAGTTATTACCGTCCGTCACTGAAGCCAAAATCATTATCGGCAACACTGGATCAAAACCAGAACTGGGCTATCTTTTCAAAAATGAATTTTTCAATCCATTTAAAAAGACATCCAATATTAACAACAAAAACACAGTCACAACTCTCGCCGATCTTTATGATAATAAATTTACCGACAGTCCATATTTTTGTAAATGTCAACAAACGTGTGCATTAAACATGGACATTTTGATTGCGTTCCTGCAGATAGTTTGCAATTATTTTTTGTGTTCTTTGTCCGTTTCTACCAAACTCAGTTACAAATGGCGCTGACACATGAATCATTCAAGGAATGTATCATGTTAACATTCTTTCGACATTCGCTGGATGGAAAGTAAAAGAGAATTTTTTCTGTCGGATAGAGTGTTATATGAGTCTTTTCACTATAATGTTTCATACAATATGAGATCAAGAAATTTTTGTATAGATATGAGAATTTATGCTTTAGATTCAATATCGCAACTTTGCTGTTTGTATTTAATGAAAATATGAGTTGTTTTTGCATTAGTTTTGTTTCGGCTGAGGATCACCTGACGCCAGTAATCATTCTTTCTTTACCTAAGTTTTGGCATAATAATTATAAATTACGCAATATTTGAGATGAGTGAAAGCACAATACGAATTTCATCAACAAATTTTTATTCGGCAATAATAGTAATCTTATTTCCAGTGATTATGAACGTTAAAACGCATAGTGTGTTCATTCCAGAAATTATTCTCGAAGGGCATCATACCGATAATTTAAGAAAGGCTTTGCCATGTCATTACAGCAAATTTACTAACAAAAAATATATTAGCCAATGACAAATTCTGAACATCCATGAGCACAGATAAATAAGCATAGATTTGTAACCAACCATTTCTTAAAGTTATTAGCGTTTCCTAAATGCATAAACGATTGACATAAAGGACAAAGAGAATAACGCATATGTCCCATTCTGTGTAACATTGTAAATTTAACCATTAAATTTGAACTGTGAGATCTGAAGAAATTCGCAGGCAATCGCTTACACAATTACTTTTATCTTACAAAAAGACGGCGGATTCGGAAGCAATGGAAATGTTTGTTAAAATGTTGGGAGCATCATTTATAAAGTAATGTTTTTGGTGACATTATTTAGTAAATTGTATACATAAATTTACAAAGCATCATAATATTGATTGTTTAATTTATGTAGCACAAAATGCTCAACCTTCAACTATGCATATCATATTGGAGCATAATATATTTGACGCCTTAAAGTAGATCTAGTTAGGCATCAGGAAATACCTGTGTACAGGTTTAAAATATATTTTTCAGGTTTATCACAAAGTGTCATGCTTATGTGATACAATGTGTAATGAAAGGTAGCTCCTACCTAATCAATGCACCATATAAAAGGAAATTGCTTACCAAACCTTCTACCGGTTTAGGTTTGTTTACATAACTTGCATTAATCCGATTAACAAATAAAGTAAATTTTACATGTAATCTTTGTCACTTCCTCAGATTGAATTGATCACCTCCAAGTCAAATATACAAGGTAATTTGAACAAATTACATACACACAACACGCATGGTAACCCGTCATTTAAGAAAAACTAAAACAAACCCGTATGAGAAAGACAGGAACGGAGTCACTTTTTAGCTTTTTTAGGCTGCTTCACAATTGAAAAAAATCTAACTTGACTGTTTATGGATGAGCAAAGTTGTTTCCATCGCTACATCTTCGGTCATTCATTAGCTTGCATGTTGAAACCCGAAACATGTTCTTTCCTCGGGAACCCTTTTCATATTTATTTTTTAAGTGCATTTTAGAGCAAAGTACTTGCAGACGGACAGACTGCATAGACAAAATGATCAAATAGATATACGGTATGTAAAACAGTATTTGGAGTAACGTAAATATATATAAATTAAAAATTAATTTCGATTATTTGCTCATCGCATCAGTTACATATGTATACAATTACGTTGTACAAGTAAGTCACGTCATCCAATTTGTTCAACATTACAAGTTTACAAAATATATGAAACAGACCAAGATAGCCTGTAATCATTAAAATTCACTAAACGGTGCAATAAATACAAAACGTTGTTTAACCAAAATTTGACAAAACCTTGATCTCACAATGGATCGTAACTGTAGTCAACAAAATTTGTTAGTCAAAACTTAATTATGAAATCCATTTGTCTCATTTTACTAATTTTCCGTCAAGATTTTTCAATGCCAATAGTTTGGCCCTTTGCAAATACACTAACGCTCAGTAGGTCCCCACATGCTCAATGTTTAATGCATTATTTTATTTACATAAAATATTTACATCCTGCCCGTCCTATTAATATTTATTCTGGACATATCTTTAAATTTCTTGAAATAAAAATGGAAGCAAACTCTACCCCAGGCTTATCTCGTAAACATTAACAGTACATACACATATTACGTCATTTCGTTCTGTTCAACCTGTGTACCTTGACTTGTTATATCAAGTGGCAAAAACCCGGAGTGTCCCCATATTACCGCAAAATAAATTTATGTCGAGAATTGATCATTACTTTGGTCTATTAAATAAGTAATTGTAAAATTAGAGCCTTCTAATCTATTTCATGCTGTCCGCATTATATCATGGTAATATTGCAGAAGACACAAAAAACAACAAATGTAATAGACGTAGTATTTCCAGGATCGGAAAGGTGACGTCAACTTATTTTTGAAAGCTTGTTCTGAGTTAATGGGACAATAGAAACAGTTGAAAAACGCTTATTCCCAAAATTTCAGCCCTATAATTTGCATATTTTAGAAAATATTCACCTTTTCAGTCAACAAAAATAACAAAAAAGTTCGCAAGTTGTGGAGGTCACAGTATTTTAGATAAAAATCTGAGATTTGGCATGGACGTAGTTAACTAAAATAGAAAATATGCGATTTTCTTATTTTTCTCAAATTGTGTTGTTTAAACAAGTTTTCATCAAAAGTTTGTTAATTTTAACATTTTTCTGCAATTTCCGCACTCCGACGCCAAAAATATAATGCATGACCACAAACCGAATTTTGCGACACCAATTGAATTTTTAAATAAACATTTTAAAAATAAGATGTAAATTCGGTTAAATTTTACTAGGGACAGTTGTTTCTTGCGAAGGAAAATCGTAAAAGTTTGCCGATACAGTAAAACGTAGTAAAATTATGTCTTTTTTCAAACATTTCTACCTCAAATTCAATAGGCGTCGCAAAATAAGGTTTTGTGGTCCCGCATTACATTTTTGGCGTCGGAGTGTGGAAATTGCAGAATAATGTTTAAATTAACAAACTTTTGATGAGAACTTGTTTAAACAACACAATTTGAGAAAAATAAGAAAATCGCATATTTTCTATTTTAGTTAACTACGTCCATGCCAATTCTCAGATTTTTATCTAAAAAACTGTGACCTCCACAACTTGCGAACTTTTTGTTATTTTTGTTAACACAAAAAATTAAATATTTTCTAAAATATACAAATTACAGGGCTGAAATTTTGGGAATAAGTGTTTTTCAGCTGTTGTTATTGTCCCATTAACTCAGAACAAACTTTCAAAAATAAGTTGACGTCACCTTTCCGATTCTGGAAATACTACGTCAATAAAGCTTCATTCATACGATGTCGAGTTTCTATTGGAATGTTTGTGTTTATCGGCGGGCCCGTTATGAATAATTTCATATTTCACTATTATGCTACTTTATTATCTCATTATCATTATTTAATATTGTCACGAATTTCAATTCCAGGATTTTGATCACGGTTCGGGAGGATTACTTCATGAATATCATAGGGTCTCATGCTTCCCGTATCCAATGGGAGGATTGACAATTATATTTTCAAGCGAAGCACAGTAAGTCTTAAGTAATTATGTCATCAAAATCCCCTTTCTTATGGACACTTACATTTAAATTTATTTACACTATTACATATGCTAGATTAACATTATTTATTTTAAGTCAAGGGAACCCGTCCGTCGACATATCATTCCCGTTTTGCATATTTTTGAAAGTTTTCACCCGTTTTGATTACGTGAGCAACTCATAAATGGAGCATAACTCATAAGCATAAATGAAGTCATATAATTGTATTGGAGGAAATGTACACTGCTAAAAATGACTTCTGTCAAGTGAAGTCAATAACATTGTCACTTACATTGGTTCAAAACATGAAATTCGATTTCTATCCGTAAATAGAAGCTTCAATAAATGGAATAACACTTGTTATTACAAAACACAACAATACCCAAACGTGGTACCTTGTACAAGTTGTACATTAACCGTATTATTTTATCTGTAGGTCTGTATTTTATATACGGCGCCAAATGTGTGCATTAGCTTGAATGTGGAACTTTATTGATGGTGGTTTGATATTTATTTTTTGTAACTTATTCCTTCCATCCTAATAGTTACAAAATCAGAGGCTCACTGAGAAATGCATTTTTGTTGTTGCCAGTACTTTTTTACAATATATAGTTACTTTTTACACTTCTTGAGTGGCAAATCATTCGCGGAACCCATCCTGTAAAACTACGTTCGACACTCTTTGTATGGACAGTAAAAGTGGTTTTGCTTCAGGTGAGCATAACAACATCTGATTACGAACGTATGTGTATGCAGATGTGAGCACAAAAATTCTTGGGTTTTACAGGCAGTTTACACGGATCGATTGGCGGGCTAAATGACTAAATAAAAATGTCATGTTGAGCATTTGGAAAAGTCTGCTAACCAATCACAATACATTGATTTCTGAACTCGTCGTCACTATATTCAAAATTAATACAAGTTTTATCATAAGAACCCATTTTCCTACATTTTACTAATTTACCGCGTCACGTTACGTCATCAAAAACAAGTAACTTCGTCAATATTCAGTAAACTCTCGTAAGAACAATCTTTACTATTACGAAATTGAGATCCATAAATGCTTAAATACGTCCTGCATGTTCTGCCAATATAATTACTCTAAACATACGTTTTGTAGAATTAATGAAAGAAAAATTGCAAAGCAGATTTCACATGTCTTCGCTGAGTAATCAGTACACATGGAATCCTTACTTCCGACCCGACCTGTATGAATTTAATCTGTCCATTACGTTGGGCAAATCAGACGTGTCCCCAAACTGCTACATGAAAATACAAACTGAAATTTCAGTATCCTTTCCATTTCTGGATACCATGTCACGCGAAAGAACTGGAAAATAAACAATATCTAACTATTTACCACAAACAAAAATAAAAAATAAAGGCTTCATAATATGTCGAATTTCTACTAAAATTTTTGCGTTCACCGATGGACCTGCCTGTGACAATTTTCTATTTCGCTATACCGTTACTTTATAATCCACGCCATTATAAGCCTAGAACCACTCAGAGTTCAATTACATGGCTTTATAACGGCTCATCTTGAGCTTTAATGTAAGTCACATGTTCTCCAGTTAGTTTAACATGATGGGAAGGATGTCAATTCTTTTTACAAGCCAAGTACAGTAAATCATTGGTAAACGACTAGAATACATTTATTACCGCCTGTTCCATTATGATTTGTGAGCGACGAAACTGGTCAATGACCTACACATTACTTTTTGCCTATTTATTGTATGTATATTTCCTTCGTGCTGAAAATCAATCTTCTGTCATGGCATTCCCCGTCACTTTGTTTTTGTATTCGCTTTTTTGTAACGTATGCAATTAAATCATCACTTCATACATATGATCTAAATACAATCATCTAACTTTTGGAAAGTGTATGCTCTGCTAACAATGAGATCATATGTATATCCATCCATCTTCTGAAGCTAGTACCATTATGTGCCATAAATTCGAGATCAACAAATCATTTGGCATTACCAAATCAAAATTTTCGCTCAATTATGCAACATATCCTCTACATGACAATAGCGGTAAAAACAACGACCTAAAAATCCCAATTCACATTAATTCCATAGAATATCTGTAGTTGTTCAAAAAGTCATCAATTGCAGACATAATTGTTGACGATTTCACGACATAATTGTTGAAAATTGGCACATAATGTTCCTCAAAACTCATAACATTGTCAGAAATCCGTTCTATCCATTCCCGTCAGATGTATAAATTCTAAAATTGTAGTATTGTTTTCGCTGATAGTCCCAAGAGTGCAGTGGAATTGTTTACATCTTATGTTAACAAAATTTCAAAACTACGGACGTAGCAATTGCTTAATCGCCAAAACAATTTCACTTTCAACTTTCATTAAATTACCTCCCTTTGAAGACTTGCACCCACGGGACTTTGGCCAGGACAAATCTTGTAAACGATTATATCGACGAACCGCTCCAAGATCGACGATGTGACTATCGAATATTCCAATCGCTTAACGTAGCAAAACCACAGAATGGTAATAGTATTGTTCTTGCTGAAAGGGATTTTCAGACAGATATTTTGTTAAAACAGCTTACTACCGACAAACTTTATTGTTTTAATACTGAATTGAGGATACAGTATAATGTCAGTCAATCAGTCAATACAGATAAATTCTGTTTCATTTTTTGTAAGAACAAGGAATATAATTTGATATGAAAATTGAGTTATAAATGTAACAACTAGACGTCAAATAAGAAAATGTTCACAGGTAGAGGATTACATTTTAATTAGATACATGGCCTGGCTAACCGATGGAGTGATTTCGGGAAGGAAGAAATTTGGAAAGAACGCTTGCTACTACAGAGGAATAATATTATGGAATTGTCTGCCGCAAAATTAAAAGAAAAAAATGTGATTCTGTTTGACGAGCAAGTCAGAAAATGGATAATGAAACAAAGAATATCTGGACAGACATATTTTTAATTAAGTCACATATGAAAACTACTTTTATAAATACCAAATTTGTTAATTTGAATGCTAAATTAACCCTGTTATCATTGTTGAAAGAATTATTATTTTATCTTTTCACTATTCTTCGACTAATTAGGTTCTGATGAAAACAATTACAAAAGGAGATCTTACGTTAGATCATTTTTTTAAAATTACGCTTGTACATATTTCACATCAATTGCTTTCACCTTGTAACAAGCAGAAGTCGCTTTTTCTTAATCTTGATATCCAATAATGTTCATCATTTATGCGTGCATGAAAATTGACAGTTTACTTAACTTTAATTAACTTTTCATGAGAACGTAGGTCCTGTTAATCACATCATCGTTATATTGGTTTTCAAGTAATTGCTGCGTAAACTGTACGAGTATCCCGACTTTCGATCAACTCTGTAAGCACACAATTGAATATAAAAATGTATCTACGCATGTATGATCAACCGAACAATAGGAAAAATATTGATTCGCGATAAAAATAATTACGACTACTGTACACAAGTGATATCCACTTGCATGTTGGCAGTTATATTCAACGTAGTCTATAATGTCTACTTATGCAATTGGGTTTTTGTTTTTACTGAGGAAACATGAAGAGAAGTGGAATGTAACTATCAGTTGCGCATGTAACACGTCTAATGTTGCAAAGTTACGTAAATGGAGCATTAAAATGAATAAAGATTCCAAATTTGGTGACCGATAAGATTTATTAAATGGTCAATTGGATAATATGGTGTGAAGACGACATTTAGATAATCCAGTTTAATGGATATGAGTATACAAGTTTCTTGACTCCTACGTGCTTCCAAATAGTTTTGGTTGAAAAGTCCCTCGCAGCTTTCACTTGAGATATTTTTAGTGAGAATGATGAAACATCTTCGAACAAGTTTGTCATAATTTGGAATGCAGGCAAGATATTTGTAAATTGTTCTAAATATATCAGGGAACCAAGGATTTATGGGCAGCATCGATGGTTTTGTCAGCATATAAAATATTTGCCTTCAACACACGTGTAGCGCAATTGTTCATTTTGCATTAAATCTTCGATTCTGCAAATAATATTTATTTCCGCGAGAAGAGAAATCCACGTTGGCGATATTGACTATAGCTTTTATTAGCAGCAAATAAAACAACATATCCTTATTGATTTGGTATTTACTCGAGTCCTTTCCACTGGAGACTTGAGCAGGAAACCAAATAGTTGTCATTCCTTAAAGTAAAAAATAAGGGAAGTTGTGAAAGATCGAGTTTTTGTACGCTTGTGCTTAAAGTATTGCTGCGTAGCTCTGATCAGTTATGCCTTGTTGACACGAGATGCAAAAAATTATAATCCATCCTTTATTGGTAACCCACTTAACCCAGTAAGAAAAATTGAATACTAAAGTACGCTTCCAATGTAGTATTAGCACGGCAGTTTTAGTAAATGTATTTAATTGAAGAGTTTTGTGAAATTCAGATTTGTTCTTCCAAACTTTGCTGCATATGTAGTGTATATATAGCAAGTTAATAAATTAGATAACAAGTGTAATAGCTGGACGTCAAGTTGGCAAATGTCCATGCGCAGAGGATTTTACTTCGTTTAGGTCGCTAACTTGTGGTTGGTGGTAATTTCAGAAATGAACGGAGATTAGTGTTAATTGAAATATCGCAAGATTATGCGTTGGATGTTTTTTAATTAGAATAGAATTGTGTGGTGGAATTTGAACCGAATAAACTCAATGGATTCTGTAATGTCTACCTTGCAATTGTACTTTCATTTAGACTGTGGAATCGGGATGTAAAGAGGATTGTAACAGTTGTACTTGTAACACGCCAACAGTAGCAAATTTACGTAAATGTAACATTAACACCAGTACAGATTTGATCTGTTTACGAAAATCATTCAACAAAATAAACGGGTACATATTGTATTACTTTGTTACTCCACATCTTCTTTAGACTTGTATGAACAATACTGTCTGTGGATTCATGCTCATTAATCCTACGATGTATCGAAAAATATTTTTTATCCGATAATAAATTGTGAGAGTCAAATAATAATGTTTGAATTTTAGTAAAATTGTTCTGCTTAAAGCAATGGTTCCAGAACAAATTTTGTTAATTGTATGATTGATTGAAAACATATACGTGTTTTTAATCACACAAATTAAAATAGGAACGGAACCCGAATTCAGTGCCGAGCCGTTAAACCCCAATATGGGAAAAGCCAGTAGACAATTTTCGACATAATCCATAAGATATAATTGGACATTTCTGCAATATGTGTGTACAACGTTGAAATCGTTGGAATGTTGGTTATGTGCTCAAAGCAGATACAGCTCTTCGTTCTAAATAATCCGACAATATTACAATTAAATTCGCTTCTACACATATTTAATAGTTAGAGAGCTCTCCAACTGCAGAATGTGAATATTGCTTCAGTTAACACACCTTGATTTCTGTATCCTCCTCTGTGTCTCCTGTTGAAAGAGGACGTTCAGTATAGATATATATTTGGAAAATATCTTGGAATACAAAAACTATAACTTATTTTCAATCCTGCGGTCTGTCGAAGACTGCCACTGAGTTTCACTCACTCATCGTCAGTGGTACATGGTAGTCGCTTAGAATGGATATTCCTCCAACATCGTTCAAAAATCATTTAATAATAATAAATTATCAGTACAAAAAACTGTTTCATAATAAATTATCAATACAAATTATTACAACGGAAACTGTACAAAAGTAGCATCCATTTGAACAAATATGGTGGCTATTGAGCCGAATACTCTCAATATAGATATAATGTCTATTTATGCAATTGTTGTTTCATTGTATCGCACAACTGACGAAACATGATGAGAAGAGGAAAGTGCCCAACAGTTGTGCATCTAGAACGCCAACTGTAGCAAGTTTGTACAAATGGAGCATAGCAATTAAAACAGATTCGATGGCGGGAGATTGCTAGGTAACCTTTGGAGAAGATATTCAGTTATCCAGTTTTAAAATGCGAGGACGTAATTTTCTTGATTCCTTTGTTTTCAAATAGGTGAACTTGTAAGGTTACTCCCAGCTTTCACTTTCGTGAAGTAATTTTATAACCGATGATTCCTCTAGGAACCCGATAATATTAAATTAGAATATGGATAAAAAATATTTGTTAATTGTTTTGTACCAGAGAATCAAAGCTTAAGGAGCATCATCGTAGTCAGCATCAAAAATATTATTAGCACCAGAGAAAAAAACATAAGAATATTGTTATATGATACCCCTCACCGAGAATGCTTTTGGATGCTTTCTCTCTGGACTCCAGCGAGATGGAGATGGTAGATGGCAGTAAGTCTCCTGAGTCTGCAGACTTACTGCCATCTCGCCACAACACCAATATTCTTATCTGAATCATAGTTTAACAGCAACAGATGGATGTGTATATTAACGTAATCTTTATGTAAACAATTATCATCATCAATTCTTATAGCAATGACATCTGTTTTCTAATGCATGGTCGAAGAAGAAACCTGTCACTTAGGCTAAGTGCGTCTTCCGTAAATTTGCGTACGGAACTGTACGCATTTGTCATTAACATCAAATAGCACTTGAAAATACATTTTCATGAAATTTGAAATTTTTTATATTTGGACCTCTCCAAAACCAATTATATTTAAAAATCGTCATATGCATTGCTGAACCTCATGCAAATCGATATTAGCAATGCCCATTCCAAATTTCAGTTAATTCCGCTGAAAACCGTGGAAGAAAACATGTCCGCCATTAAAAGACCTTGCTTTTCTTAGTGTACCCCATATAATCACATTTTGAAAAAAAACATTTTTAGCAATCCCGACCTTATTTTGCTCAAAGAACATGACTAGGCGCTCGTTTTTCTTTCCACACACTCGTTACATATTAAATTATTCCGTCTGATAATGTCATTGTGGAGCGGCCACCTTTTCTCATTTAAACTGCCATAAGTGGTGCACTAAATTCGAAACGGCGTTAACTATCACAAAGCATGGATCTCAAATTGATCATCACTATAATCGAAATAAATATAAATGTAATGATAAAATTCAATTTTTCCACATTTTGCCAATTTGCTCCCCGCAAAAATATCAACAACAAAAAATATGGAGCTTTATAAATTCACTAATACTCTGTTGTCTCTCAGATACACCATTTTATATTAATCTGTTTGATTAAGACTTTGAATTTGCGAACACTATTATTATTTACATCCAGATTGTCCCATGAATATTTATTCTTGACATTTTTACAAGTTCTTGAAGGAAAATTGAAAACACATATTCTTCTTAAGGCATTCTTCAGCATTCACTAAACCTTTTACTGCGGCGTCATCAACTACCTTTACGCAATTAACATTCTCTTAAGTTGCATAAACCAGAAGTGTCTCTAAATCGGTGCAATGTCAAGAATTGATCATTACGTTGATCTATAAAATAAAATCATTGAAATTAGTGTGTAGTATTCATTTATGTGTGCCCATTTCATAAAAGTTTTGCATACGAAGGATTTTACAAGAATACAAAACGCAAGTGCAAGGCTGTATACGATGTCAAATTTTGGTCGTAAATTTTGTGCCTGCCGATGAGCTGGACCTGGATAATTTCCTATTTCACAATCATGCCACTTTATCATACACCCGTTATTACTATTTTCTAGAGTCTTTCATTTTAAGTCGGAAGGTTGGTCACGGTTCATGGCATCGGCAGTGCTTTAAGCAGTTCACAGGCTGCTGTCCATTTTTCATTAAAATGGAAAGTACGGCAATTATTATTCAAGCGAAGTGCAGTTATTAGGCTGAACAAAAGCAGGTGTAATATTTTGTAACACTGTCTCTTTCCAGACTCACCCACGTAATACCTTTAATAAATGACTTCACATCTTTTGCCGTCCGTCAACTGAAGTCAATACCATTATGTGTAGCATTACTTCGAGACCAGTAAATCTCTGTCTATGCGTAAACGAATTTTGTGAAAAGCAGACTAGCACATCTTATACACATCAATACATGAACATCGTCCCGAAGACCTACATCTCAATAATACTTCCGATAGACTGTATTTTTCAAAACGTCGCCAAATGTTTACATTAGTATGGCATTTTGCTGGGACAACTGATGGTGATTTGCAATTTATTTTGTGTAATGTAGTCCGTCAGTCTTTATATTTCCAGAAGCAGTTACTTGCTTATTGATATCTGATTTTTCATGTTTCTAAAGTATATCCATTCTTTAATAAAATGCATGCTAACTGATGATTAAAAACAGTTGCAATTGATGTTGAAGGATATATATATCATAGGCGTAATGTACTTCGTCAGCCAGCTTTTACATTCGTTGCATTGAGGATTTTTATTGGTATACAAACATGCACATCATCAATATAAAGCGACACCAACTGATGAGATTGCGTCCATTCAGCGTCAGGTGTACGAAACACATTGATATTTTCAAGTTCCGTTTCTGCACATGTGTAGAAATTTTAGACGATGAGTAAGTCCATGTAAGCACCTAGTGTAGGTTTTGGGAGTGAGAATTTGACAACAAGCACATCGAAGTTGAGTAAGGGAAAGTGAAATAATCTTGTGGTGTGTTACATCAAATTCGTTTAGATTTTGTGAGTTTGAGCCACAAACACTTGCATAAGTTAATCAGAAATAATGTGGAATAATAAGGTGGAATTCCGTAGTGGAATCTTAGGAAGAGAAATCCGCAACTATGATCGCTCCTGTGTCAGTTAACGCACATGTAATGTCCATCTGGTCTGTAAATCAGTAAATACAATATTATTATTTGAAGTATTAGTGACCAGAGAATGTCATTGAAAATACCTAAAGTAGATGCGTAAGCAACACGTCAATTGTGGAGATACTTGCGACTGTAAAGTAATAATAATATTAGGTGGAACGGCATTGTTGGCGGTAGTTATTCTTATTATCTCTTCGATGTATTTACGTTTCCTTTGAATGTACTATTTATCACGTGGTAGGTGATGTAAATAGTGTTCCAATAAATAGCCAAATAAATTGCAGCATTTTTATCTGTATTGACGTACGCATGTTATGTACTTATGTGCAACATTTTATATGAATTATTGAGTGGCATAAGGTTCCTCACTGCGACTAGCGCTTGAAAATTGGCACATAAATTTCTTCAAAACGCAGAATGTTGTCAAAAATCCTTTCGATCCATTCCTTGACACAAGTCTAATTTCTAAAATTGCATCATTGTTGCAACTGCGAGAGCCAAGTATGCAGTGGATTTGTTGACACATAAATTAATATTTTTTTAAAATACGGGCGTAGCAGTATCATATTGATTATAATCACTTTCAACTGCACTAATATTTCCCGCTTCCAATTTTGTAATATCCAACACTCTAATCTTGAAAAAAATTATATTGACAAAACGCATATATTTTGCAACGATCATTACGATGACCGTTAATGACGATGACATGCTGGTTTGTGGACGTTTTCATTCATTACAGATTCATCCTCTTGTTGTATTAGTTAGAGATCACCAAAATTAGTTATGGTTTAAATGATGTTAAGAGATTGCATGCAAATTTATGTCTATTGCTATAGAAAATATTTATATATTTATGGTTGTATTGCACATAAACTGCAAACATATTTGGTGAAAACTAGTTATTTAACTTGAACACTCACACGACACTAATGGAGGAATCAAGCTGATTATATTTCGATAGGATAAAAATTTGAGCATTATTTTTTTACTGCGAACACATATAAGTTCTCACACACGATGTTATATGTAAACAATACATAAGTTGCGGGGGAGCGACATTTTATTATACATCATTACTGCAGCACTAAAAGTCAGCCTTTTTCTCAGCTGAAGATAAAACTAGTGAAATCACCTGGACAATCCCAGCGTGTCTCCATATTAGGATTTTCACTTAATTTCACGCTTTTTCTTCTCCAGGCAAATAACTAATTACGAATATGTGCCGCTGTATGCTTTCATACTACGACAAAAATGAATATTTTCTTTAAAAAGATTGGTAAAACATTTGCTCTTCATATTTATCGACAATAACGCAATTGAAGTGTAGTAAATGTAATACCGAGACAACTGGGAAAGCAACTTGATCAATTTAATTGACTTTAAAAGCTTTCTGAATCCAGTTGCTAATTTTGTATCAGAAGTTATTTGAATCTTCCATTTCCGCCTTTATTGAATTAGTTGCAAGAATAGTCACTTAAATCAAATACATTTTGTCTCTGTACACCGTGTATTCACGCAGCCCGAAAAAGCGCTGTCTCTACCTTCTTTTATCATCACGAGCAAAAAGCTCTAACGATGTACCATTCATTTTATCATCAAACCATATAAAAACATAGCAGTAATAGCATATGTTACAATATCAAGCCCGAAAGTGGTGAACCTGAACTTAATCAATACGTTCGCCAAGCCGAAAAAATCCGAGAAGTCGTCAATCATAAGCATACAAGGTAAATCCAAACGTAAGCATTACTTTATTTTCAAACTGGTTAATAAAGACGATATTCTTTTCCAGTAGTAATAGTAGTATGCATATACCGACCTTTCGTACTTCCCTATTCTACATTCACCGAAGCTCCTGGCAGGATATTTGATTTAACTGTTTACCTTCTCTCTAAAAATGGCACACATTTGCAACCTGTTTACACAAAAATATTCCAATAAATCAAAATATAAACCCATACGGTAATAACGATTACTTTTTTGAAGCTTCCATTCCTAGACTCAACGGATACACTGTACTATAAACTTCTATAATTTTTAATCTATGCTTTCTAAACTATTTGTCTTGGTGGGCACCGAAACATGAGACGATGTCTGCGTCCTTTTCAACGAGCTTGAATAAAGCGCAGTTAAACGTACTCATTCCGACTTTGCATTTTTCTAATTTTCTTTCCCAGTACCGAGACGCTGAAACTAATAGAATTAAGGCAATGAAGCCAGTGGAAAATGTAGCGCGAAATCTCCTCTTTCAGATTTGCTAAGCATGTCCTCATAACTTTTTAATTAGCAGAAATTGTGGAGATTTCAAAACTATATAAATCTTGGATTATTTCTTAAGTGGTTAATTTTTGTACTCAAACATCACAGGACTTCCATACTTATCCTTGAAATGTATTTGAATCAAGATTTTACGAGTATTATAGCGCAATTTCTCCGCTTTCTACCACACCAACACACTTGGTCGCCGGATAGTTTCTGTAAAGTTTTAAGCAGAGAAACGGTGGGAGTTCATTTTGCATGTGTTCAAGGCCATCCGTGAAAGTTTATGATGTGGTACCAGCTGTTTCAGTTAATAACTGGGAGTCGAGTCGGTGATTTGTGTTCGCCCAGGTCCCCTAATCAACGAAAATAGTAAACGCGGTTTCTTGGTTCAGCTTACAACCCGTTTGCCTATTTGATTTTCGACCCACAAAAGTGGATTTTTTAACAGGAATTATGATCCGAGGACACCGGCTGGAAAGAATGCCACACAATTACGAAAAATGGTGAGAAATGTGCAAAACATTAATGCAAACGCTATTACCCGCTCATATCAGAAAGATGAAGGGCGTGAAAAGAAACAAAATCGCTTGCAATAATTTCTGCGTTCACACTTGAAATTGCTGGACTTATAGTTTACAATCTATTGCAATTAAATGCATCTACGAGGTCGTCAAAATCATAAATGTCGTCAAATGTTTGCAACTTGTACAATTTCCTTGTGCTTTGGTGAAAGTAAGACGGAATAGTGTGTGATTCCCATTAACAAAATTGATTTTGAAGTATCCATCTGTTTGTTCGCGTATTCACTGGTAAAACCAAAAACATTTCATATATATCAAAAGATCCACGCTCCGAATGTTTTCAAGCAAAAAAACAGCCCAGACAAAACGAAATGGTTTACGTGAAGTATCGCTGGTTAGATATATATTTTCTACCAATCTTGCTTCTCCTTTGAATACCAACAGTAAGCAGAAATTACAACATTTGTGTAAATTCATGTTCATTGCTATCGTTATTTTGTGCAGCACAAAAATGAGCAAGATTTTATATGAAAAGAAATTATATACTGATCTTTATCGATTTTGTACTAATAAAGAGAAGTAACATGAAAGTTTTAAGCGTCTGGAATGTATATTATCTTTAACAATGAATGGATTATAATTTAGTTTTCCATCCACAACATTATAATTTTTACGTTATTTTTTTGGTCTAACTCAATTTGTAATATTGTATTTAAAGTAAATTTAATTCTTAAAACGATATCTCGTTGGTGGCAATAACGGCTATGTTGACGGATGAACTTAATCTAATAACACGAGTCATATAACGTCTTAATATTTTGTCAGTGTTGTTGGATTTGTACCAGATCAATTTGTTAACACTGTTCTTTGGTTTTGTTCCAATCGATTGGAATCTAAAATTGTTCTGTTCCAGTTATTGTTCCAAGGCAGAACAGAACTAATAATTTGAAAATCCTAGGTAAAACGTGGAACAATTTTGTTCTATTTGTTCCATTGGAGAACAATATAGAACAAACTTCAAAAACGTAAATAACATCTCTTAAATGTAAAATGCATGTACAAAAAGCACAACAGAGAAGGTAGATACATTAGGTCCATGAAGTTGATGCAACGACGGATTATATTGTCCTGTTCGTGTAATACATCCAGTCTCAAACTTGCATTGGCTGACTAGGCTGACGGCCCTCATCCATCAAAAAAGTACAAGGTGATCTGTATTTTATTTTGTTTTGCCGTCAGTAAAAGTCAGTAAAAATAGTTTAGCCAGTAATTTTCAAAAATAGTTAACGGTAAAGGTTGAAGTTACGGATTCAACACAAAACAATTTGATGTGAAAATCCAGCAATTACGTGAACTGAAGTTTAGTTTACGGTCAGAATCGTACTTCTCTAACTTTCGAATAAACGTTTACAATAAATAATGTCCCGTAAGTTATTTACCTACCTAATGATGCACATTTAACAAAAACTAACTGATTCCTAAATTACCATTTTAGTTGCCAAGATTTTGAATTGTTGCTGTAGTAAAAAGTGCCACTATAATCATTTTGTATAGGATCGGAAACTCCCAAAGGATCCACTCGGACAAGACATCCGATTTGGTCATTCTATAACTATGATGAGGCAACGTCTATTTCGTATTGTCAAATTCCTGATTGCAACGGAAGAATCTCCGGAAAGTTCACCACTAATTTGAAAAAGCATATCAAGTCTGCTCATCCAACTATTTATGCACAATATCAAGGCGTCGAAGAAACGAGAAATGAAAATTTTTCTGGTCCCCAATTAAAACTTTCTTCAAATGGCGAATTACTCACAAGATATCCCGATGACCACAAGAAGCAATGAAAACAATAGATACAATGGAAATTAAAAAATCTCATGTACTTATCTGCAAGAATTCTTTGTTTCATTGAATCAAATATTTTTCAAATCGGGAAATTAACCTGTTTTCACATTAATTGGATAATCATGACCCGAGAAAAATATTATAATTATTTACATTTTGAATTCAAGGTATTTTTGATGTTGATTTACATATTTAATTAAAACCCTTTTTATCATTAATTGTGGTCACATTTTGGAAAATTAGTACAACTTTGTTCCTAGTTTGCTTCAACCATTTCATTTTCAAACATTCACTGTGGTTTACATTGCACTTCGTAAATATGTATACTGACTGAAGCAACCTTCAATGGTTGAATTTTTGTCGAGTTGAATTCCGCATGGCGTCCTGAATAATTTAGTTGAAATTATCAGTCAAATGTTTCGGAACGCTCCTGGGCTGTGTGACGTTTCATCGATATCCATGAAATTTTAGTGGAAAAACGTATAAACAGAGGTTATATGCAAACCTCAGCTAGGCAGCTTAATTTCGACTTGACGTAATTTCAACACACTACACATACCAAACAGGATCTTTGAACAATACGTGCATTCATGGAACCATATGTACACTAAACGTCGCCATAGTAATGCCAAGACAAAAGGTTCCGAAATCTATTAAATTTCTTGCTCAGGAGTAACAAAGACAGCTAATGTTGCACACAACTTAATTTGCCGTGTTAATTTGTGACATATCAAATTGTAGCTGTGGATGATGCAAAAGTAAAGCCAGTACTTTTCCTCGCTCACTCCCTTTCTGGAAGACTGGCTCATAAACTGCTACATTCATGCAGTGATTGATTGGGAGTCTGGTGAGAACATGACATTTATGTCACGTACATGTATACTCGGAAGCACGATGGAATCAATTAGCCTTCTGTACACCAAATAAGGATGCAGATGTCGAA
The DNA here is from genome assembly GCA_004115045.4 of Sinella curviseta. Lineage (NCBI taxonomy): Eukaryota > Metazoa > Arthropoda > Collembola > Entomobryomorpha > Entomobryidae > Sinella > Sinella curviseta. Next base: position 22,507,791 of record CM023199.3, on the reverse strand, counting down.
ACTCATAGATCACTTGATTTGACCTCTGACTCCTCTTCTACGGTCACAGGGAGTCAAAATGTCTGAAAAAGTGGCCACGGCAGATCCGCTCTACAGCAAAAACTACTCAAGATGGCGACCCCAATTTTCTTGACCTGGAGTCAGCATCAATATATCGAAGTAATACTTCTCTGTTTTTTTTTTAATTTTGTCCACTATGTTCGAAAAAAATGGATTTGAAATGTCCGAACGTGACCTTGCAGTTACAGTTCCGATATGGACGAATAAAAATATTTTTAAGGGTCATATTTTCGTGTTCTGGATTTCACACATTACAAATGTATTCATTATTATTACAAATCATCACATCATTGTACTCCCATTCAGTTTGTGTATACAAAACTATATTATCAATTTATCAAGATTGATGAATCCACCATATCATCAACCACTTCATACATTTAAATCTATTGTCGTCGGATACAACTGTTAATGAGCGACAGTGCAACCTGCTGGCATATAAAATATCAAACGGTCATAAAAAGTAATGCCGTCGTTCGGCAATGCTTAATGAATTTTACCTTATACATGGTTCATTTTCACTTCAGACCAAAATCAGAATACATATTCAAAAAATTAAAAATCTGATAAAAATCAGACCATAAACGTCGTATTCAAAGATATCAATTTTTATGCCATCGTTATAGAACTAATGGATTCTTAAACAATTTTGAAATAGTTCATTTTCCTACCCCCACAACACTAGCAATAATTTCGGCCACTTCACAGTTGGTTTGTAATACTTTTTCCTATGACATTAAATTGTCAAAATAACCTACATAAACATAAACCTACATAAACAAACATCAAAAGAGTATGAACTCCAAGTATACAGGAGGAAACATTCGCAGTATCACGTGTTTTCACACACAACGAAGCGACATTGCAAAATGATTGGAGAATCTTATTAGCATAAATAAAAATTTCCATTAGCTTGAAATATTCACAGACGAGCTGGAACAAGAAACGTGGTTTTATTGTACATTTTGCATAACTACATGTAGCAGAGAGTATAGTTTGCAAACATCTTAACCTCTCATTATGGATTTTTGAAAGAATGGCTTAATAAAGCTTTACTGCTGTACAATTTCCTAACATATATATACCTTTCAATTCCTGTTTGTTCATGCAAGGATCTGATCAGTTCCAACTTGGAGGAAAATAATCAACTGGATTATATAAAGAATGATATTGACTGTAGAACGAATATTCAATGATGGATCTACGTGTGCTTTCACCTACGATTGCTTTCCTTTGAGCTCCAGCATCCATTATTGAGACTTTTGCAAATGATGTATGTATAGTATGTTGTACATACTTACATATAAATTTACATGTTGATAGAATCTAATACAATATGCCCAGTGGGCATTGCCCACTCATTACCGGTGTGCTCACGCCAGCGCCAAGAGTGAAAGTGTCCTGGTCTTGTAATTTGTGTGTAACTCGTATCTGCTTTCAATATCATTTTTACTTTACTTACCTCGTTGCTATTTCATGACCATCACCGAAGAATCCAGTATCATATGCTGTGAAATATTTTGCGGCTTTTGTCAGAAGTTTAAATCAATAAATTACTTCTTGCGTGTGCCCGATATTAATTACACTAGGTAGATAATATGGATGCATGTGAAGGACAAAATATTGGTCATTGAGTGAATGACTCGCTAATTTTGATAATCTTTTCAGCAATTATTTTCAACAAATGTCATGTTAAGATGTTAATAAATTAAATAAATTAATGAAAACAAATTAGGTGTTGTTACTTTTTCATGAGACTCTCCCTGCATGACTCTACTCCGAAAATCAGAAACCAACGAAGCAAGTAGCGAGTTGAAACCAATCATGAATATTCCTTGATTTAATAGAACACGAATCCTTGGTCGCAACGATGTGTCCGTAAACATTTGTTTGGACAGAAAATTGAACGATTTTATTTTTTGAATTCAGCATGAATGAGAACTGATAACTCAGCACAGATTTGTACATACCCATTTGTTAAAGCTAAAATCGTGTCCTAAATATATAAACGATTGACACATCGGATGAATAGAATGGCACATATGTTCCATTCTGTGTAAAATTGTAAATTTAAGCATTAACTTTGAACTGTGAGATGTGTAGAAATCCACAGGCAATCGTTTACACGATTACTTTTATCTTTCCAAAAGAGGGCGGTTTCGGAAGCAAAGGAAATGATCGTTACAATGTTTAGCAAATCAGTTATGATGTTTTTGGTGACACTATTTAGTAAATTGTATCCATATATTTACAAAAGATGATAATATTGATTGTTTAATTTATGTAGCACAAACTACTCAACCATTAACTATGCACATCTTATTGGAGCATAATATAGTTGACGCCGTATTGTAGATCTAGCTAGGAATTAAGAAAAGCTTGTCCACAGGTTCAGAAAATTCATTTTCCAGGTTTATCACCGTGTATCATGTTTACGTGATAAAATGTGTAATGAAACGAAGCTCATACCAATAGTTAGTTTAGTTAGTCATAGTTATTTTGGGTTTCCATTTATTTTTATAGTAAAGCCTTGTGACCTGACGTTACGATTCAAGGACAGTTATACAAATTATAGTACACAAAATTAGTTGTATCTGTAACTTGCGAACGCCAGAATTCGAAAATATGGCTCTTAAAATATTTTTATTGGTCCATTTCAGTACAGTGACTAAAAGCTGTAAGTTTGGATATTTCAATTCGATTCTTTTCAAAGAAAATTCGCAAAATTTTAAAAAGAAAGAGAAGTTCTACTTAGATTTTTGCATGCTTATTCCAACGCAAGAACGTTTGGGGCGCTATCTATAGTAGTTTTTATGGCGGATCTGCCTTGACCACTTTTTCATGCATTTTGACTCACTGTGCCCGTAAATGAGGGGTCAGAGGTCAAACCAAACGACCTATGAGTTTCCACATCTGTATACTTTCTCGGTGTGCGGAAGGCGAATTGTTTCCATCATGCTCAGATATGACCTTACGGAAATGCATATACCTGCTCCATTGTTCAATTATTTTCCAAAATGATCGAATAAAAATGTAAAACAGTATGTAAAAAAGTATGTAAAACAGTATTTGGAAATAACGTAAATATGTATATGTCAATTAAAAACTAATTTGTATTATTTACTCATAGCATCAACTACACATACAATTAGATTGTGCAAGAAAATCACGTCATCCAAATTCCTCAACATACAAGTGATGTTTACAAAATTTATCAAACAGACCAGAACAACCTATAGCAATTAAAAATTCACTAAACGGTGCAATAAATACACAACCTCGTTCAACCAATATTTGACAAAATATTGATCTCACAGAGCAACTTTTTGCAACGGTGACCCTCCTTTGACATCAATGTCGCAGAATCTTTAGCTTTTATGTCGGATTCGTAGCACCTTATGAGAGACTGCGACACGCCAAGTTACAGGTTTCAGAAAGCTTTCTGGACCACGTGGTGACGGTCACCTTAAAACAGCCAAAAATCGAGGACTATTTGGAAATAATCCCTTATAGCTCAAAAACCGTTTAAGCTAACGTGCTGCCATTTTGCACGTAAGTGCACAATTAGATGGCCTACATTACCACATAGAATACGTGGTTTATGTGATAAGTTTATAACTTTTGAAATATAAATTACCGAATTTGATGGTACTGGGTAGTACAATGTTGTGTCATTATTATCAGAAATATTGGAGCATATTCAACCAGAGTTCGTGTTCCAAAATCAACATGTATTTCTCTATAATATGCAAAAACCCGCATGTAAATTGCACGTTTTCTGTGGACGTAATCGAAAAAAATATTTCTTGAAGATTTATTTTTCGTCGTTTTTTAAAATTCAAACTGGCACCACTTTTGTATAAGCTGGGCGTGGGTAGCGTTTAATAGCATTTTGAAATGCCTGACGAACGGGTTAGCCAACCGTATTTGATCCGTTAACATTGGTGATCCGGTTAGTGAATTACAGTAGTTTAAAATTTGGACAGGTTCAGAACGAAAAGCACCCCCATAAACTTCAAAGCTCCATAAGTAATGCATAGGTGCAAAAATGAGAAATCTGAAAATACCCATTCTAGAAAAACTCCTAAGCTTTCAAATGACACCTCAGTCATTGGAATCGGTTGAGACCATTACGTGGCGCAGCATTGCCAATATGAGCAGTTTGACCAAAATCGATATGCCCGAAAATGCAAATTTTGGGAAAATTGTATCAAATGATCCAGAAAGCTTTCTGAAACCTGTAACTTGGCGTGTCGCAGTCTCTCATAAGGTGCTACGAATCCGACATAAAAGCTAAAGATTCTGCGACATTGATGTCAAAGGGGGGTCACAGTTGCAAAAAGTTGCTCACAATGGATCATTACTGTAGTCAAGATAATTTGTAAGACAAAACTTCATGACGAAATCCTTTTGTCTCATTTTAATAATTTTCCGTCAAGAGTTTTCAATGCCAACAGTTTGGCTCTTTGTAAATACACTAACGCTCAGTAGGCTCCCACATGCTCAATGTTTCATTTTATTTAATAAAACATATACATCCTGCCCGTCCTATGAATATTTATTCAGGACATATTTCTTTAAAGTTCTTGAAAGAAAAATGAAAGCAAACTCTACCCCAGCCTTAACTCCTAAGTAGTAAGAGTACCTACTTACATCACGTCGATTCGCCCTGTTCAACCTTTATACCTTCAATTGTTACATCAAGTGCAAAAACCCGGAGTGTCCCCATATTAATACAAAATAAATTTATGTCGAGAATTGATCATTACTTTGACCTATCAAATAAGTAATTGTAAAATTAGAGCCTTTTTCTATTTCAGGCTGTCAGCATTATATCATGGTAAAATTGCACAAGATGCAAAAAACAAATGTAATAAAATAAAACTTCATACGATGCGAAACTCCTATTGGAATGTTTGTGCCTATCGCCAGGTCTGTTATGGATAATTTAATATTTTACTATAATGATACTTTATTATCTCATTATCATTATTTACTATTGTCACGAATTTCAATTCCAGGATTTTGATCACGGTTCGGGAGCATTACTTCATGAATATCCCAGGGTCTCATGCTTCCCGTATCCAATGGGAGGATTGACAATTATATTTTCAAGCGAAGCACAGTAAGTCTTAGTAATTATTTCATCAAAATCCCCTTTTTTATGGACACTTACAATTAAATTTATTTACACTATTACATATATACTAGATTAAAAATTTTTATTTTAAGTCAAGGGAACCCGTCCCTCAACATATCATTCCCGTTTTGCACATTTTTGAAAGTTTTCACCCGTTTTGATTACGTGAGCAACTCACCTAAGCATAAATGAAATCATATAATTGTATTGGTGGAAATGCACTCTGCTAATAATGACTTCTGTCAAGTGAAGTTAATAGCATTGTCACTTACATTGGTTCAATCAAAACATGAAATTCGATTTCTATCCGTAAGTAGAAGCTTCAATAAATGGAATAACACTTGTTACTACAAACCACAATACCCAAAAGTGGTACCTTGTACCTTGCTTCTGTTGTTTTTTCTATCGGTCTGTATTTTTATATTCGGCGCCAAATTTGTGCATCTGCTTGAAGGTGGAGCTTAATTGAAGGTGGTTTGATATTTATTTTTTGTAACTTTTTCTTTCCATCTTAATAGTTACAAAATCACAGTCTCACTGATAAATGCATTTTTGTTGTTGCCAGTACTTTTTTTACAATATTTAGTTACTACTTACACATCTTGAGTAGCAAATCATTCGCGGAACCCATCCTGTAAAACTACGTTTGACACTCTTTTGATTGACAATAAAAGTGGTTTTGCTTCTGTCGAGCATTGCAACGTCTGATTACGAACGTATGTGTATGTAGATTCATTGGTTTTACGGGCACTTTACACGGATGGATTGTCGGGCTAAATGACTAAATAAAAATGCCATATTGAGCATTTGGAAAAGTCTGTTAACCAATCACAATACATTGATTTCTGAACTCGTCGTCACTATATTCAAAATTAATACAAGTTTTATCATAAGAACCCATTCCCCCACATTTTACTAATTAACCGCGTCACTTGATGTCATCCAAAACTCGGAACGTTGTCAATATTCAGTAAACTTTCATAAGAACAATCTTTACTATTTAGAAATTGAGATCCACAAATGCTTAAGCACATCCTGCTTCTTCCGTCAGCATATTTACTATAAACATACTTTTTGTAGAATTAATGAAAGAAACATCGCAACATTCACCTCTGGCTCAGCTGAGTACTCAGTACACATGGGGATATACTTCCGACCTGTACGAATTTAATCTGTCCAACGTTGGGCAAATCAGTCGTGTCCCCAAACTGCTACATGAAAACAAAAACTGAAATTTCACTTATCCCTTCCATTTCTGAACACCATATAACACGAAAGATTTGGACAATAAACAATAACTAATTGCCACAAACAAAAATAAAAAACAAAGGCTTCATAATATGTCGAATTTCTACTTACATTTTTGTGTTCACCGTTGGGATTGCAGGTGACAATTTTCTATTTCGCTATCCCGTTACTTTATACTCCACACTATTATAAGCCTAAAACCTCTCAGAGTTCAATTGCATGGTTTTTATAACGGTTCAGCTTGAGCTTTAATGTAAGTCACATGTTCTCCAGTTCCTTAAACATGATGGTGAGAGTGAGAGACGAAACTGGTCAATGACCTTCACATTACTTTTTGCCCATTTATTGTATGTCTATTTCCTTCGTGCTGAAAATCAATCTTCTGTCATGGCATTTCCAGTCACCTTGTCTTTTGTATCCGTTTTTTTGTAACGTGAGCAATTAAATCATCACTTTATACATATAATATAAATACAACCAGCTTAAATCTAAATACAATCATCTAACTTTTGGAAAAAAAATATGCTCTGCTAACAATGGGATCATATGTATTGCCATCCATCATCTGAAGCTAGTACCATTATGCGTAATAAATTCGAGATCAACAAATCATTTTGTATTACCAAATCAAAGTTTTCGCTCAATTACTTAACATATCCCCTAAATGACAATAACGGTAAAAACAACGACCTAAAAGTCCCAATTCACATTAGTTCCATCGAATATGTGTGTTTTTTCAAAAAGTCGTCAATTGCGGATATAATTGAATTGCATAATGCATTCTAAAGAAAAAAACCAACAACTTTTTATATTCAACTATATGTCGTGATGTTGGAAAGTTGTCAACTTCATTAACTCTTCTTTCATTGCCACCAACTGCATTTCATTTCTCGCTGCTCGTTTCTCGCTTCCTGTATTCTGAACAATACAGCAGTATTTCACTCGACATTCCGGCAGCAGTTTCAGTACAACACTTAATGTGAGCAGCTTGCCTCCAGTTGAAATACAGAACAAATTAGTCCTGAAATCTGACCGACAAAATCTGAACATTCACAAACTCTGAACTAAATTTCTTTAGTGACATCATTTATTAAGCCAAACAAAGTAACAAATCTGTACTAATTGTCTGTTTATTTGGTGACGATTCAACAAAAGTATCTCGAATGAGCTGTAACAATTACACGAATACAGAATACAAAACCATTTCAGCATGACATACACAGTTATTGATTGCGGCAAAACGTCGCTAGTAATAAACATGGGTGTTATTGCAAATACAGACATTTAAAGATAAGTTGAACTGCGCGCTGAGTTGTACTGAACATAATGAATTGCGTAATCGACAGCAGCCGTTCATAATCAGAAGATCCCTTATTTTGTAATTCACAGACCTGTCGACAAAAAATAGAGAAAAAGTTTTATTTTTGACCTGTAGTGAGATAGTTTTCCTCCTGATACCGATGACGACGGTAACGATAATTTTCACAGGGCTCCATCATTCTTTGTATTCACTCAAGCAGATTGAAAACTTTTCTCTCTTGTGCAGTTGTGTTTATTCGTAAAAGTTATGAACGTATACCGGGCTACTGAAAAGCTAGCTAATAACGCATTATATTTAAGATTATTCATTATTTATTGCATTATTAGTGACCAGAATGTGTCGTTGAAAGATACCTAAGTGCAAGCAACACCTCAAATATGGTAAATACCGGCAACTGGAAAGTAATAATGATAGCAGATTCAGAGTAAATATGGGCGGTGTTGTTTTAAATATAATATGGTATTGCTTTAGTAGAACAGTTGCTTACAATGTCTAGATAATTGTGCATGATATGATATGATAAGCTTTTTGTTCCACCATGAATATATTTATATTCAGTGGAACGTGGTGTAAGCAGTATTCCTATAAGTAGTCAAATAAATTGCAGCACTTTTGTGTCTGTATTCACTTACGCATGTATTTACATACCAGATTTTATATGAACTACTGCGTGGGTCAAAGATCCTCTCTGCGACTAGCATTTGGAAATTGGCACATAATTTTCCTCAAAACGCATAATATTGTTAGAAATCCGTTCTATCAATTCCTGTCAGATGAATAAATTCTAAAATTCTAGTTTTGTTTTGGCTGATAGTCGTCCCAAGAGTGCAATGGAATTGTTGACTTCTTATGTTAACAAAATTTCAAAACTATGAACGTAGCAATTGCATAATCGCCAAAACTATTTCACTTTCAATTGTCATTAAATTACCTCCCTTTGAATACTTGAACAACAACGACGCCTAGGTCAGGTGGTCATGTGAACAATTGTATCGACAAACCGCTCCATGATCAACGATATGACCATTAAATATTACAATCACTTAACGTAGCAAAACCACAGATTGGTATTAGTATTGTTCTTGACGAAAGGGATTTTGAGACAGATATTTTGTAAAAAAAAGCTTACTACCGAGAAACTTTATTATTTTAATACTGAATTGAGGATACAGTATAATGTTTAATGTCAGTCAATAAGTCAATACAAATAAATTCTGTTTCATTTTTTGTAAGAACAAGGAATATAATTTGATATGAAAATTGAGTTATAAATGTAACAACTAGACGTCAAATAAGAAAATGTTCACAGGATTACATTTTAATTTGATACATGGCCTGGCTAACCGATGGAGTGATTTCGGGAAGGAAGGAACTTGGAAAGAACACTTTCTACTACAGAGGCATAATATTATCGAATTGTCTGCCGCAAAATTAAAAGAAAAAAAAATGTGATTCTGTTTGACGAACAAGTCAGAAAATGGATAATAAAACAAAGAATATCTGGACAGACATATTTTTAATTAAGTAAGACATATGAAAACTATTTTTATAAATACTAAATTTGTAAATTTGAATGCTAAATTAACCCTGTTATCATTGTTGAAAGAATTATTATTTTATCTTTTCACTATTCTTCGACTAATTAGGTTCTGATGAAAACAACTACAAAAGGAGATCTTACGTTAGATCATTTTTTAAAAATTACGCTTGTACATATTTCACATCAATTGCTTTCACCTTGTAACAAGCAGAAGTCGGTTTTTCTTGATCTTGGTGTCCAATAATGTTCCTCATTTATACGTGCATGAAAATTAACAGTTTACTTAACTTTAATTACCTTTTCACGTGAACACATGTTCCGTTAATCACAGCACCGTTATATTGGTTTTCAAGTAGTTGCTGCGTACACTGTACGAGTATTCCGACTTTCGACCAACTCTGTAAGCACACAATTGACTGTATAAACGTATTGATTTATGTGTGATCAACCGTATAAGAGGAAAAATATTAATTCACGATAAAAACAATTACGACAACTGTACACAAGGATATCCACTAGCATGTTGGCTGTTGAACCGAATATACTTCAATACAGTCTATAATGTCTACTTATGCAATTGGATTTTCGTTTTTACTGAGGAAACGTGACGAGAAGTGGAATGTAACTATCAGTTGCACATGTAACACGTCTATTGTTGCAAAGTTACGTAAATGGAGCATTAGAATGAACAAAGATTCCAAATCTGGTGACCGATAAGATTTATTAAATGGTCAATTGGATAATATGGTTGGAAGACGACATTTAGATAATCCAGTTTAAAGGATATGAGTATACAAGTTTCTTGACTCCTGCGTGCTTCCAAATAGTTTAGTTGAAAAGTCCCTCGCAGCTTTCACTTGAGTTATTTTTAGTGAGAATGATGAAACGTCTTCGAACAAGTTTGTCATAAATTGGAATGCAGGCAAGATATTTGTAAATTGTTCTAAATATATCAGGGAACCAAGGATTTATGGGCAGCATCGATGTTTTTGTCAGCATATAATATATTTGCCTTCGACACACGTGTAGCGCAATTGTTCATTTTGCATTAAATCTTCGATTCTGCAAATAATATTTATTTCCGCGAGTAGCCAAATCCGCATTGACGATATTGACTATAACTTTTATTAGGAGCAAATAAAACAACATATCCTTATTGATTTGGTATTTACTCGAGTCTTTTCCACTGGAGACTTGAGCAGAAAAGCAAATAGTTGTCATTCCTTAAAGTAGAAATAATGGAAGTTGTGAAACATCAAGTTTTTGTCCGCTTGTGCTTAAAGTATTGCCGCGTAGCTCTGGTCAGCTATGCCTTGTTGACATACGAGATGCAAAAAATTATAAGCTATTTTATACCCCAACCTGCATCCTTGGGTTTCATTCAAATTAGGGCAAGGAAGAACATGCGTTACACAAAACATTCAGTAGTAACCACATCCGATTAGTAAGCGTAACAAATTATTGGGTAATGGAAATAAGATTACGGTAAGCCAGGAATTTAAAATTTGAATTGTTAATAGAAAAATCAACAATATTTTGTAAAAGTAGATAATCCTTCTTTATTGGTAGCTCACTGGACCCAGTAAGAATTGAATACTAAAGTACGCTTCCAATGTGGTATTACCACGGCAGTTTTCGTAAATGTACTTAATTAGAGATTTTTTTGAAGTTCAGATTTGTTCTTCCAAACTTTGATGCATATGTAGTGTATATATAGTAAGTTAATAACTTTGGTAACACGTGTAATAACTAGACGTCAAGTTGGCAAATGTTCTAGCGCAGAGGATTTTACTTCCTTTAGGTACAAAAAGTTTACTAATTTGTGGTGGGTTTCAGGAATGGAGATTAGTTTTAATTGAAATATCGCAAGATTAGGCGTTGTATGATTTTTAATTAAAATGGAATTGTGTGGTGGAATTTGAACTGAATAAACTCTATGGATTCTGTACTGTCCTTGCAATTGCACTTCATTTAGACAGTGGAATCCTGATGTAAAGAGGATTGTAACAGCTATACTTGTAACACGCAAACAGTAGCAAAGATTTGCGTAAATAGAACATTAACAGCAATACAGACACTTGCTCTATTAACGTATTTTGCATAATACTCAATGCTACAATACTGTCTCTGGATTCATGGTCATTAATCCTTCGATGTATCGAAAAATATTTTTTATCCGATAATAAATTGTGAGAGTAAAATAATAATGTTTAAATTTTAATAAAATTGTTTTGCTTAAAGCAATGGTACCAGAACAAGTTGTGTTAATTGTATGATTGATTGAAGACATACGTACATTTTTAACCACACAAATTAAAATAAGAAGGGAACCCGAATTCAGTATCGAGCCGTTAAACCCCAATACGGGAATAACCAGTAGACAATTTTCCACATACTCCATAAGATATAATTGGACATTTCCGCGATGTGTGTGTACAACGTTGAAATCGTTGGAATGTTGGTTATGTGCTCAAAGCAGATACAGCTCTTCGTTCTAAATAATCCGACAATATTGCAATTAAATTCGCTTCTACACATATTTAATAGTTAGAGGTCTCTGTCTCTCCAACTGCATAATGTAAATATTGCTTTAGTTAACACACCTTGATTTCTGTATCCTCCTCTGTGTCTCCTGTTGAAAGAGGACGTTCAGTATAGATATATATTTGGAAAATATCTTGGAATACAAAAACTAACTCATTTCAATCTTCCGGTCTGTCAAAGACTGGCACTGAGTTTCCGTCACTGAGTGGTACAGTGTAGTCGTTTTGAATTGATACTCCTCCAATACCGTTCAAAAACCATTTAATAATAATAAATTATCAGTACAAAAAACTGTTTAATAATAAATTATCAATATTGATAATTTTTGAATTCCGGAAGGTTTTGTCAAATATTTCAGGACTAATAATCCTGTTGCCGTGATACAATATTACTCGCAAAGGGTAACTTACTGGTAAAGTTTCGTGACCTCAGATCATCAGGTACGGGGTTGTGAGGTCAAAATGTATTAAAAAGATGCTTTAGAAAATTGTCCGTAAAATCTGCAATTTTAATGATAGAAGGCCAAGCTTTTTTGCATCGTAATCAAAAGAAGATTATCTAGATAGAAGTTGTTTTAAATTTTCAAATTTCAGCTTAGAAACTTAAGTTTCTCATATTGCCCCAATTCCTAGAGGCAAGGTCAGCGAAATTTACCGGAGATGATTGGGGCACTGTGAGAAACTTAAGTTTCTAAGCTAAATTAAAAAATTTAAAACAACTTCTATCTAGATATTCTTCTTCTGATTACGATGCAAAAAAGCTTGGCCTTCTATCATTAAAATTGCAGATTTTACAGACAATTTTCTAAAGCACCTTTTTAATACATTTTGACCTCTCAACCCCGTACCTGATGATCTGAGGTCGCGAAACTTTACCAGTAAGTTACCCTTCGCGAGTACTATTATATCACAGCAACAGGGTTATTAGTCCTGAAATATTTGATAAAACCTTCCGGAATTCAAAAGAGCTGCTGAATACTAATTATTACAACGGAAACTGTACAAAAGTAACATCCGTTTGAACAAATATTGTGGCTATTGAGCCGAATACTCTCAGTATAGATATAATGTCTATTTATGCAAATGTTGTTTCATTGTATCGCACAACTGACGAAACATGATGAGAAGAGGAAAGTGTCCAACAGTTGTGCATCTAGAACGCCAACTGTAGCAAGTTTGTACAAATGGAGCATAGCATATTAAAACAGATTCGATGGCGGGAGATAGCTAGGTAACGTATGGAGAAGATATTCAGTTATCCAGTTTTAAAATGTGAAGATTTTCTTGATTCCTTTGTTTTCAAATAGGTAAACTTGTAAGGTTACTCCCAGCTTTCACTTTCGTGAAGTAATTTTATAACCGATGATTCCTCTAGGAACCCGATAATATTAAATTAGAATATGGATAAAAAATATTTGTTAATTGCTTTTTACCAGAGAATCAAAGCTTAAGGAGCATCATCGTAGTCAGCATCAAAAATATTATTAGCACAAGAGAAAAAAACATAAGAATATTGTTTTATGATACCCCTCACCGAGAATGCTTTTGGATGCTTTCTCTCTGGACTCCAGCGAGATGGCAGTAAGTCTCCTGAGTCTGCAGACTTACTGCCATCTCGCCACAACACCAATATTCTTATCTGAATCATAGTTTAATAGCAACAGATGGATGTGTATATTAGCGTAGTCTTTATGTAAACAATTATCATCATCAATTTTTATAGCAATGATATTAGTTTTCTAATACATGGTCGAAGAAGAAACCTGTTGTCATGCAGTGATCGAATGGTGATTTGGCGGTGAAATCACATATGTATATGATCAACTAGATGTACAACACAACGGAAAGCATACAATGATATTTCATTTATATTCCAATTCGATACCTACCCAGTTTTGTCCCATTCTTTCAGAGTTGCTTGCATCAGTATCAATCTGTTTGTGTCTGAGCATGGAGTGACCACGTCGGCTCTTTCGCTCCATCTGCGGTTATGCATTTGCATGACCGCAGATGGAGCGAAATGCAGAGTAGTAAGGGTCGTTTCTCGGAAAGATGTTTTAATTTGTTGCCTAAGTCACTTAGGCTAAGTGCGTCTTCCGTAAATTTGCGTACAGAACTATACGCATTTGTCATTTACATCAAACAGCACTTGAAAATACATTTCCATGAAATTTGAATTTTTTTATATTTGGACCTCTCCAAAACCAATTATATTTAAAAATCGCCATATGCATTGCTGAACCTCATGCAAATCGATATTAGCAATGCCCATTCCAAATTTCAGCTAACTCCGTTGAAAACCGTGGAAGAAAACCTGTCCGCCATTGAAGCACCTTGTTTTGCTTAGTGTACCCCATAAAATCACATTTTGAAAAAAAAAACATTTGTGCAAACCCTACCTTATTTTGCTCAAAGAACATGACTACGACACTCGTTTTTCTTTCCAAACAATCGTTACATCTTAAATTATTCTGTCTGATAATGTCATTGTGGAGCGCGCACCTGTTCTCATTTAAACTGCCATCAGTGGTACATTAAATTCGAAACGGCGTTAAGTATCACAAAGCATGGATCTCATATTGATCATCACTATAATCGAAATAAATATAAATGTAATGATAAAATTCAATTTTTCCACATTTTGCCAATTTGCTCTCCGAAAATATCAACAACAAAAAATATGGAGCATTGTAAATTCACTAATACTCTGTTGTCTCTCGTATATACCATTTTATATTAATCTGTTTGATTAAAACTTTGAATTTGCGAACACTATTATTATTTACATCCGGATTGTCCCATGAATATTTATTCTTGACATTTTTTACAAGTTCTTGAAGGGAAATTGAAAACACATATCCTTCTTAAGAGTCCATCATAAAGTGGAAATTGAGGATTTTTATGATAATGAAGTGGGTGGAGCCTGTTCCGACGGACGTGCAATCATACATCAGCATTATTGCCTCTCACACTCATGCATCATCATCACCACCACAAAACTAGTCACACAGCAGCAGCACAGTTTTGGAAATCAATAATTTCAACAGTAATTGTGATCGTGTATTCAATTCAAAATGGCATACGTTTGTAGAGCAGAATTCAGTGATTCTGCCAGCATATTAAAATAAACTGTGCAGTGCGTATAAACATTTCCATCAGGATTTTACTGGAGGAGCATCTTCAATGTATATAAATGACAATCAACACAACTACACTTACTCGTTCAGTAAAATCCTGATGGAAATTTTCATTCGCACTGCACAGCTTATTATAATATACTGGCAGCATCACTGATTTCTGTTCTACAAACGTATGCCATTTTGAAATGAATATGATGATAAACACTGTTTAAATTATCGATTTCAAAACTGCGCTGCTGCTGTGTGAGTATGGTTGTATGGTGGTGATGAGTATGAGAGCCAATAATGCTGAGGTATGAATGCTCATGTACCCACCGCGGCGAATTCAACTGCAGAGGAATTGCCATCCTAGGAAGGCTCGTTAAGGCATTCGTCAGCATTCACTAAACCTTTTTTTGAGGCGTCATCAACTATTTACCTTTACGCAATTAACATACTCTTAAGGGATCATTCAATTAGTACGTTACGCAAAAAATCGAAATTGTCAGACCCCACCCCTCCCCATGTTACACCCATGTTACGGAAATATTTTTGACCCCCCTACCCCATGTTACGTTACGCTACATATAAATGCCCCCAATCCTACTAGGTATGCACAGTTGAGCGTTGTTTATGTACGTATGTACGATACCTTCACATGCATTTGGATCATAAACAAGTATAGTCAGCTGTCAAGACTACTCAAAACAAGTTGTCTGTAAACTAACATATAGTAAAAGTTAAATAAATAGACCATCGTATTCAAAAAATTGATTTACTAAATAAGAACAAGTGGAAAAAGTTTTTTGTAAAAACAAGTTGCGCAACAATGGAGGATCTGTGCTGGAATTGTGGAAGTGCTTCTCATCACCGACGAGATTGTAAATCTCCAAAAAATTCTGACCTCCGACGGGAAATTCAAAGGGCACATAAGAAAGGAAGCGGCTTGGAACATCACATGGAAAAGAAAAAACTGCAACTGGAAAAAATGACAGGAAAGCAAAATGTTGCATTTACTACTGGGCTACCACCGGTAACGTTTCATCATTTATTACGAGTTATTGTAATTTGCATTTTTGTCATATGTAATTATATAACTATATCATTTCATAGTAATTTAATTGTATTTTTCAGATCGCACTTTTCTCCAAGGAGGTTGACCGGCTCGACCAGTTGTTGTACGACATACGATAAAGGAAGGAAGAGATTCCGCAGCCAGTCGGTTCAGTCAGCGCTGACTGTTTGGAGGGTCGTTTAATGACCGTCAACGAATTGCGGGAAGAACTTGCCCAAGAATTAGAAATGATACGTTTCATTGGAGCTTTAAAGATGGCGGTATATTACTTTCCTGTAACATAATAACATGTTCATAATAACAACAATTCAACAAATTTAATGTGCACAAGCTTTTATAAACACTTTTTTGCGTAGTACAAATTGATTGAAACGACCGAAAGTGACTGCATTCTGGTATCGAAAATTGAACACGTAAAGGAGACACAGGCTGGCTTATCAAATGACCTACATTCCATGTATTTTTCATTAAATGCGGCTATTGGTGTAATTATGGACGTGGATAGGTCCCTGGGCCAACTGCAGGAATTTGTTAATCGTGGCCTCGTAATTGTACTTATTAACTTATTTGTTCATAAAATGTACTACCTACTTCGGTAGTTGATTTGAAATTTATTTATTTACCATAGGAGGCTTACAGTGGGCGCCCACTGCACATCACTGCAATCAAACGGGAATGGCAAGAAAAAATGAAGTTGTTCTCCTCTGCGCAGGCTTTGATACAAAAATTTGCTTACTTATAACCGTGCAAACTTAAAAGGGAAATTTGCAAGCATCATGGAAGGATGGACTCTCCCAAAATCCATGAAGAAAGAGTATGAGAAAGAAACTCCAAAGGTAGTTTTAATACCATTTGGCATTTTTACATATATTAATTCAATAGATTATAATAATAAAATATTACTTTTTGTTAACATTATTAAGATTATATCAGATCCTGTGCAAGCTGTGCTATGAGGTGGACGTTGATCACGCAATCGTACCATGTGGTCATACTTTCTGTACCAAGTGCATTGGAAATTTGCGTGAATGTGGAATATGCCGTGGTAGGATTCAAAATACATTGAAATTATATTTCTATGTCGGCGCCGACTAATCTTTAAATTTGAAATGTTATTGAAATCTTGATCAATAAACTGTACTTTAAAATTAAATTTGAATTTGCTGAAACCAATGAATTTAATTTCTGAATATGTAATAAAATTAAATTTCATGTGCAATATTACAATGATACGTAACAATATAATAATAATTATATAATAATAATAATCAACGCTTTTAATTTACGCAAAATCATCCACCCACGGTGTTTGCATGTGGTCATTCAGATTCCAAATGTTCAAGTTTATGTTTGGAGATGATTGTCCGGCGGCAGGTTCTTGAATGTCAATTCCATCCAAATCATCTTCATCCACCCAATCGACATGCTCATCGTTTACGCGAGAACTCCAAATTACCATTCTCTCCTGCTGGCGACGCGCTGCAACGCGGACCGCTCCTTTATTGCGCCGACCAGCTAGAAAACCTGTCCCGAAGGCATCATTCAGCGGTGAATGAGGCAACTTGCAAATTCGCTAATGTATCGTCATGCTTTTTACTGAAGCAAAATACAGTCCGCATAGTTTACATGTTCGTGAAGGAATGAGTTCCTTTACAGAAGGACACGCTAGGTCATAAGGAACTTGACCGCTTCTGATATCCCTGTGCTCACTGTCTTCAAGGCGAAGGCGAAGGAGCAAGGATGTGAATTTTCCGTCCGAATTTTCTATGCCGGATTTCATTGTTTGTTCATTCAGGTATAGTGGAGCAGGAATATATCTTGGAAACACATTCCTGTATGTCCCTCGATGTTTGGAGCAACATTCCAAATTGTCGCATTTTTTAACCTAACGATTAAAAATAGATAGAAAATAATAAATTTCTAAATGTCGTGAAATTAATTTGGAAGTCAGCGCTGACTAATGCATATTGCACTAACCTGCAGAAAATAATGACTTTCACGAATATGTGACATTTTTCATTCCGGTGTCATGCAATCAGCTTGTTGGCGTTCACTATTCTCTGCGGTGACGTACGTTGCTTTTGTTCTAAATTTGTCAATAACTACAGTGTTCCATATTTCGGCAAGTGTCTGGCCAGCGTGTTCGAAGTTGCACAATTTCAGTTCCGGATCCACTGTTCGACCTTGAGCGTATAAATGGGACCCAAAATGATCATGTGGGAGTATAACCCCACATAGTTCCCGACTTAACGGTGCCATCCTACGTTCCACTCGATTATATGCACTTCGACCTGGAGCGTTAGTTGCGATGAATAAGGCATCCAAGTCGTAAGTCTTAAAAGTCCGATAAGCTTCGTTAATAACTTCTTCATATCTAAATGAAATAATCAGCGCTGATTAAATATTTTGCAGTAACTATTTGATATGACTAATACGCTAACACTATTAGATTTAGTTTCGTACCTTGGATTTTCATCAGGGCCCCCATCAACAATTATAATGACGACTGGTTTAACATCTCCATACTCCATTCTTGTGAATTGTAAAAATTCCTCATCGGACATTAGAGCATCGAAATCTCGACCATGTGATGTTGCAGTGCTGCTGCAGTGTTTCCCACTTCGAACGACAATGTAGGTGGGACCAGAATAACTCACTGCGCGTCTATCTCCCCTCATGTCGCTTTTGACTTCCATTACACCATAAACAGAGGGTATAAGCTTGTGACGCTCTGCAACAACCCAATCATGATCCGGAAGCTTCACTCGGTAATCGACATGCATTAGCATGGGAGCCTGCTTGTTGGCAGCTGTAATGCCGATCGGAACCCTAGCCTATTAATTTAATAATTGTCAATGAGCGCTCATTGTGTACATTTACCATGTACTGATTCTAATACGTCCCGAGGGAACATCTCACCTTATCATCCTGACTTAAAAAGATAACTTGTTGAGGTCCCATGATTGATGCTAGTTCTTCTAAGTAGTTAATTGTTGCAGTACAGAAAGCTTCATCCGCGTGTTGTTTATGCATGTCATTGAAGGCTCTTTTTAGTCGCACAGGCACAGTGTTGACATGCCTTTTCCCTTCAATGGTATTACTTTTTCAGGGAAGTAACCGTAAATATACACCACTTCTTGAAATCTGAAAAGGAAATTACTGATTATTAAATGGCATTTGAAATTTATACACATTAAAACAGATGACAAATACATTACTTAAAGATAATTCATACCTGATAATTCTGCTTAACTAGCTCAGTGTATAGTTCATCTAGTGACTTGATGGAGTGGAGTGTTTCCGAGCGGCGTCGTTCGTCAGCTGATGCACCATGAGCTGCGATGTCCAGTATTGCATTCAGGAGCTCAGGTTGGTTAAATTCAATACGTGGTCCTCCAATGGCAGGTCGCTTTCTCAATTCAACAGCTATTTGTGGATTGTCTTGAAAAAACTGTTTTTCTTTTTTACGCTTTCGTTGGTTTCTCTCCCGGCATGCGACTAAAGATTTAAGATCCCGGTGCTTCTGCAGCACTAATTTTCTTTTATTCAACAGCTCTTGGAGATGTTCTGGTGTCGCTAAACCCGTGCCACGTTTGTTTGAGAGATGCACTATATCCTGGTTAAGGCTAATTATTTCCGAATTTATTCTGTTATCTGCCGGCTTATTGTAAACACGTTCTTCTTCGGATCGGAGTCATCGGCGCTGATGCAGTTGTCATTTGACGGAGGGTCGGATACGGCAGCTTCGGACAATTTAGGTTGTGGAGGTTGCTCCTTCAAAACTTGCACGTCCAAACTGGGTGTTTTCTTTTGAATAGGCACCTGAAATTCATAATTAATCGGATTTATTTATTATTACAAAAATAACACATAATTTTTCTTCATTAATAAATGTTACCAAAAACTGTGTCAGCCTCCCAGGTAACTGAGCTTTCTTTGTCCGCCATTTAAAAATCTCTGCATGGGCATTGGAAGGAAACTCCTCTTTGTTCTTCCTCAGATCCTTCCAAATCTGTGAGACTTCTGAGGTAATCTGACCGTAAACTTTTTAGGGATGCGCATCTTTGTAACTTTTTAGTAGATGTGTGTATAAAATACTGTTTTGAAGCGCCATTTTATCAAAGAAATAATTAATAAAGGCATCAGTCATCTTGATCCTCCAGAAACCTCTACAAAATAAGTGACGCAGGCAAGCGAAACCCCAGGACCTCAAAGCACTGGAAACTGGAAAGTCCCTGAAAGAACAAATAACACAATCAATTACAAACTAATAATTTACAAGCTTATTTATTTATTATAAATAAATCAATTACAAACTAACTATATTCTATTACTGGATTGAACAAGATACATACCTGAGGAATTGAACTGTATTTCCATGAGCTCCACGTGCAGGGTGCCCATCTTTGACGCAGCTGTGTGTGCTTATCATCTTCTCCACAGCCTCCTTAAATGGTAAACCATTGACATGCATTATGATGCATGTAATAAGAATTACAAACAGGAACCTAGTGTTCATGGTTTGCGATGATAACTTGACAATTGTCAACTGGAATCGCGAGCTAGTATTTGCAACTGGAGTTCTTGATTGAGTGTGATCAACTGCCACGATTTGACTTCCTTATATATTCGGACAGTGATGCATAATAAGCTGAACAGTTTCATCCAGATCTATTCACGTTTGATGTACACCATACTTTCTTCAAATAAAGGTCGGCCATTCAACTTGATACTACTAAAATCTGTAATTCAAGGGCGAAGATCTTTCTGCTACATTTACCTGAATATTCAAGAATGAATAGATTGCCTTCAATTGTAGGGTGGACGATGACCAGGGGGTCACTCTTTTTCAGTCACAATAACATACCCAGATAATCTATTGTTTTGTCATCATACACTAATCCTGAATTATCATCACCACATTCCATGTACTGTACACTCGGAATTGAATGAACTGGTGAACATTACCATATAGGAAAATATACCTATTGAGAGGTGTTCTCCAACATAAACTACCCTACCAGGGCCAGGTTTAAGGCCTAACCATTTGTTCATAAAGTAAGTACTTGTAGCGTAGATTAACCCCGTTTATCTTTGAAGAAAAAGGTCATTGCATTCAATGCTCCGATTTTAACCTTGTGAAAAGAAGCAGTCTCTCCCAAATGAAAGTGAAGTTAAATGCAAATCAACACTTGTTAATATTAATACTCCTTCCCTTCCTACATACAATTTATGATGATGATGTCGAACGAAATTAGTACGTAGCAAATACTGATAATATCTTGACATAACAATAAAGTTCTCTTCTGTCCTTGAATGCAGAATAGCTGAGAATGATCAAGGGTAATGCACCACGAAAATGTTTTCTATTCGGTCCTTGAATGCAGTAAAGCTGAGAATGATCAAGGATAATGCACCATTAAAATTTATTTTTAACCAAAACATCCGGCATCCGTATCCATAAATAAACCGTACAATAGAAATATAGAAAAGAAAAACAGCCATCATATAAATTAACCGCAACATAAAAATTTGAAATTGCAACAGCCACTAACGGTAAAAGTTAACCGCTGCTACTGATATTCATTAGTGTAATGGTATATGTGGTTGTTTGTCGAACTCAGGTTGTTAAATATCTTATATGTTAGGCAGCTATAGTAATAATATTTAAAACGACCGTTTACCGTTGAACTGTTAGACATTTTCAAAATCTGACGTTACATTCGGTTTTGCGGGAAAAATCAATCTATATGCATATGCCGAACGTGTATCGTCCAATGATGAAATTTTGAAATCGTAACGGTTTCTTCAACGTTCGTCAACTTCTTGTCACAATTGACCGTTATGTCCAACAATCACGTCTAGTGCTTTTGACGAATGACGAGAAGTCATTTGTCGTAAACAGAAGTGGAAAAATTCCACGCCACTTCTGTTTACGATTACGCGTTTATGGACGCGTCGATTGATATGTCGCTTGTCATGTTATCATTTGAAAATTTTGAAATCGTAACGGTATCTAACGGTTGCCGTTGACATGGAAGTTTCAAAATCCGGGATGCACAACTTCAGGTCATGGTCTGTTGATTGCCGAATACAGAATTCAAATAAGTCAAACCGTTTTCGAGTTAGAGCGCGCACAGACAGACGGACAGACAAACTGATCGCAATAAGTGGCTCCGCCACTTAATAAGTATGGTTTAAAGCTGCAAGACTAGAAAACTTTGGCGAAATTGCAACGATTTCAGAAAGCCAAATGAAAAAACACAGGCTCCATTCTACTTCAGCACATTTTCGTTACGTAACGTTACAAAAAATATTTACCGACCACCCCCTATGTTACATTGATGTTACGGTTTCGCTATACCCCCAACCTACCCATACATGCGTAACGTACTAATTGAATGATCCCTAAGTTGCATAAACCAGAAGTGTCTCCAAATCGGTGGAATGTCAAGAATTGATCATTACGTTGATCCATAAAATAAAATAATTGAAATTAGTGTGTAGTATTCATTTATGGGTGCCCATTTCATGAAAGTTTTGCATACGAATGAAATTACAAGGATACAAAAAGCAAGTGTAAGGCTGTATACGATGTCAAATTTTGGTCGTAATTTTTGTGCCTACCGGTGAGCCGGACCTGGATAATTTCCTATTTCACAATCACGCCACTTTATCATACACCCGTTATTACTGTTCTCTAGAGTCTTTCATTTTAAGTCCGAAGGTTGGTCACGGTTCATGGCATCGGCAATGCTGTAAGCAGTTCACAGGCTGCTGTCCAGTTTTCAGTAAAGTGGAAAGGATGACAATTCTTATTCAAGCGAAGTGCAGTTGTTCGGCTGAACAAAAGTAGGTGTAATATTTTGTACCACTGTCGCTATCCAGTCCACATAATACCTTTAATAAATGACTTCATATCTTATGCCGTCCGTCAACTGAAGTCAATAGCATCATGAGAAGCATTACTTCGAGACCAGTAAATATCTGTCTATGCATAAACGAAATTTGCGACAAATTGACAAGCACATCTTATACACATCAATACATAAACGTAGTCCCCATGACCTACATCTCGATAATCCTTCCGACAGACTGTATTTATAAAAACGTCGCCAAATGCGCACATTAGTACTGTCATTTTGCTGGGACGACTGATGGTGATTTGCAATTTATTTTTGTGTTATGTATTCCTTCAGTCATTAAATTTCCAGAAGCACTTACTTGCTTATTGATATATGATTTTTCATGTTTCTAAAGTATATTCTTTAATAAAATTCATGCTGACTGATGATAGGCGGAATGCACTTCGTCTGCCAACTTTTACATCCTTTGGATTGAGGATAACAGATGTTTTGCTTCCACTGACAATGAGTAATATTTTTTGAGTCATTGCACTCCTATTTCATCCGGTGGGAGGGTGGCAATTCTTGTGCAGACCCTTGGCGGCACATGCATATTTAATGATGGCATTATGATAGTATGTTATTTGTATTTTTTGAGGATATGACTTGGCTTTGCTTGCAATGACATAGCAATGAGTAGTTTGGATTCGCAGACCATTTGTGCTGTCAGGACGGTGCTGAGTTTCACAATTTTAGTACCAGCTTACACCAAATTTTGATTTCTAGTTTTGTCAATCGCAAAAATTCTTCTGTCGTCATCATTATTTGTGCATGAAAGCAGAGATGTCACTTTACTTAAACGGAGGAACCATTGAATCGAACAAACTTTTCAGGTGATTAATGTCTGCTCAAGAATAATGCCTTTCAGATTGTTGTAATTCATATGCAAGCGTTTTACTTCTCACGGTCACGATTCTCATTCAACGCCGAAGGAAGTGATGGTGAAATCTAATAACTTAATATATAGACGCGCATGCCCTAATTTGCCAAATGGCAGCGAAGATTCACAACTATTTATTGTGTAAACCATGCCATCTGAAATAAAACCGGTGGGAAGAAACATAACTAAAATTTTACTAAATCCCTTGTCACAGCTCCGGCGGCAATGGAATCCAACACCTTTTATCTAATTTATAATTCCACTCCATTAGAGTTTATTTGTTATCTTATAAGACTGATCGGATAGAAATTAAGCATGATAAGTAATACCGTAGATTGCATTATAATTTGAAGAAAGACGCCCAGAACTCATTTTTGAATACCAAACTGTCCGAAGTAATCTCAATTGTATTGGTGACGGTAAAGACAAGCAATTTCTTGACCTACGTAAAATAGGGAATAACAAGTAAACAAAATGGGATAAAGCGTAAGAGACGTTTAAGACGAGACCAAAAATTCTTTCACAAATGGGACTAAAACGTCACAACTCGGAAATGTAGGTTATAGATGTTTTCGTTAACATCAGGTAACTTACGTGCTGTTGTGTTATTTGTCGAGTAAGTCAGTAACATCAATGTCGAAGAAGATGTAATTTAGGGTTGTGTCCATGCTTGCGAATTGTTTATTTTGCCTTTTCATTTCCGAGTTCTTCTCCACTAAGAATTGGCGAAAAGTGTTGATGATTTCTAGAAATATCTTTTCACATTCATTCAGAATGAATTCGTTCATTCATTCATGAATTGGAACAGATCAACTGTTTGCGAAAAGAGTTTCGATGGATTTCGCGATATGGACTTGGCGCATTTGCTAAGCGTTTCCGATGTTTGTGCATGTTGTGTAGGATTATGTAAACGCTTTATGTCACAAATCCGGAATTCCAAAAATCCGGAAGTCCAAAAATCCGGAATTCCAAAAATCCGGAATTCCAAAAATCCGGAAAGCCAAAAATCCGGAATCCGGAAATCCAAAAATCCGTAAGTCAGAAAATTGGTAGACACATACATTTTTATACAAATAGACATAGTTCGGTCATCCTAACCGAACCTTACCTAACCGAACCTAACCTAACCGAACCTGACTTAATTTAAACTAATATCTCGTTGATTTCTCATCAATAGTTTTCCGGATTTTTGCACTTCCGGATTATTGGATTCCGGATTCTTGGCTTTCCGGATTTTTGGAATTCCGGATTTTTGGATTTCCGGATTTTTGGATTTCCGGATTTTTGGACTTCCGGATTTTTGATACACCCCTTATACACATCTAAATCAAATAGCGATTTATCATAATCCGTGAATGATCGAATAAATTTGTATATGTAGCAATGTGATTTTTTCCACGTAAGCCACACACTTTGGTTTATCGAAGTAGCTAAATGTAGATTTAATCTTCGAAATTTGAGGTTTATGCTATAGTTCGATATTACTTCCACAGAATGGTTTTCCATTTTATCTACGGTGACATTCATAAAATTTGTTTTGTGAAATCTTGGGAATCAAGCATGACACATGATTATTCACTGACACAATTTTGTCTCTTCAATTACGAATATGTGTACCGCCGTTTGATTTCATAATGTGACGAAAATGGATATCTTTGCTAAATGATTCCCACCGCATTTGATATGCACATTTATCGGCATTAACGACAGGAAACCTCATTAACGGAAAACACTGTAATTCGAAGATAATCGCGAAAGCCAACCGTAAAAGTTGCTGGATCTAATTGATAATTTGGTATTAATAGTACATTGAATTATCTGCTCTGTATAAATGCTTTCCTCATTGGCACGATTGCGACAATTCTTACTTAAATCATCACTGAAATCAGCAACGCTCTGCCTCTGCTGTATGTTAACGCTTTTGTCCGTATTCATTCACAACAAGTTTGTGGATAGAAGTGAGAAATGATGCTGAGGTGCTTTTTCCTCTTATTTGCATCTTTCAGCACTCGCATGGGTGTACGTTTCAGGTGAAATGCTGTTGTCTCGTTCATATAAAAAAATTCACACTCACTCTAACCAATAAGATAATCAAAGCTTCAGGGCCGTAACTACGGTGGAGCGAGGTGGAGCGACCGCTCCAGGCCACCCTTTCGGGAAGGCCACCCCCGCCATTAACAGTAAGCATTACTGTAAAATATACAAGTAAAAGAGATACAAACTGTACAACCATCCCTTTCATAATCAAACTGGACTATCGGTACGGCCTCTCATAATTCTACGGTACGGCCTGTCAAATTTATATGGGCCGGGTATAATTGCACGGTAAGGCCCGTCATAACTGTACGGTATTACCTCTCATAAATGTAGGATACGACTACTTGTAAATGTACGGGTAGCAATACCACAGAAAGCAGTAATGTACCCATTGATGCAATGTACATAATTAATTAGTTATTGAAACATATCTTGTAAGTAAAACAGAAATTAACGAAACAGGACTTACTTCTAGATTATTAAATTGGACTGACTCTCTTGCACAACGTAGAACGAGCGGATATTCTTTCGTCACAAAATCTTCTGAAACGTCCGGACACAAGATTGATAAAGGTCCATAAAGTTTAATTCAAATGTCATAAATATGCAACGATTTTTCAACTAGACACACTCACAATTCCTTGGAAAATGTAGTCATTTGGTATTAATAGTTACCAAATGTGGCAATGAATTGAGTGGTAAACGGTCTGGGTTCAAATTCTACATAAGATTTCGGGCGAATATACATATGTGTTAACACTCCGCATCCGATTTTTCGCTTTCCTGTGCAATCTTTGATGCTAGGAACCTATCGTTTGCTATGTACATTTAAATTAGAAATAAAATATCCAACTAGTGTTTGCTTGTTTACCGTATTCCAAAAAATAACGCAAACAGGATTAACGATACATCTTCGATACATTGAATATCTCCAAGACAACTATGATGCTGGTAAAAATATTCTTAAGGTACAAGATTTCAATGTTGGCGTTAACATATAAATATACAGGAAAGCTATATTTTGGGCAACATTATCCATTATATTTAGTTGTCAATAATGATTAATGGAATTCAAATTCAGGATGTAGTTTCCCTGCAATTTTGCGCATGTTAACGTCAAAATTGAAATGTTGACACTAACATGCTCAATAATTGGAAATTAATAGGGACTGTCCTGTGAGGCAAATTACATTTGGCGTTAACATACACGAAACATGCGGAAAAGTTATCTTTTGATACTTTCGGTAATTTTTTAAAAATTAAAAACGAAGACGTCAGAAATTAAAGATATGAGTTTACTGCATATTTCATGCATCTTAACGACAAATTGCAAATTAACGCTTTGAAAATATTTTTCTTAATGATGAAAGTTCTGAATGTAAATTCTTTGCAAACTTTAAACTTTACGGTGAATTGTTAGAGATATGTTTAGGAATATTGAAGTGAGAAGACCCTACCTATATGTATTAATTCTGACTCCAATGCTGAAACGATTATGTTCCTATCTACAAAATTTTTGCAGGAGATCGTTGATGCGGAAGCAGATTTCAGATAATTTTTTTTGCATAAAGTCCGGCTTAATTGGAATTTCAAGCCAATACGGCTTACTAGTCAGTTTATTTTACAGATGATAAACATTAATGTGCAAATTGTTCAGGTTGCATAAAATTCTGACGAAGCATGTCGAGTTTACAAATAGCTAATTAGCGATGTCCAGGTGTCTACAAAGTTTAGGGTAAGTTTTTGAGGTTTTTCATGGGAATTCAGAAAATTGAGGAAAGCTTAGTTAGACATGTTAATGCTGATTTCCACACAATAAACGTTGCATTCCTAGATTAAAAAGATTTTGCAAGAGAACGTAAATACACGCGGAAGCTATTATTATTCTGAGAATCGAAAATTTCATAATGTAATTTTTGAATCTAGAAATGTTATAAAATGGTAACGCCTAATTGCAATATTCATTTTCAATTGCTCACGTAACAGGTTTAATTATAAGATTAGCTACATATATGCGAACCTTCTATTTTTGCAAAAGCCGGTGGTGTTTCAAAATTGACAGGCAGAGAGCCACATGGGCCAATATACAATTTATACAAAGAGACTTGCAAGTCATACCCAATTAGGCCGTACCTTCAGTACCGCGCCAGGCCACCCCCGGGTCAGTTACGGGCCTGCAAAGCTTACATTGTTTCTCTTCTGATGCGCATCTCATAACTTTATATATAAAATAATAATTTATTTATTGTTTAATTACACATAATCTTCAAACTTGTTTTATAAAATTTGTCAAATTTGTAGGGAATACGTCAAATGTGGAAAATGTTCGGTAATGAAAGTAAATATTTCTAGCAGATAAAAGGTAGCCATTCCTGATTTCAGATAGAGATGTACAAGTTTAGATATAAAATTACCAATTGTAAATGTTCATTTGTTTGTTTTTTTCAATTTTGCTGGACTATTTTATTTTCACCTGTGTCAAGGTGAGCTTTCCCTTGGCTGGGATGATCTATTTGACACATCAACCAAGAAATTTGGGAATATAGTGTCTGAGTGGCAGATCGCCAAATGTTTGTGTTAATTTGGTTTTCCGGCAATTACGATACTCGTCGTTCTGACAAACTTATATTGTCAAGCAATAGTTCCAAACCGCCACGGTCAAAATTGATAGTTCAGGTGTCAAATAAAAGCTAGTGATCCCTCGCAAAATGCACTTTTTCGGGTTGGCAGGTTTTGCTTTATAAACAAAGTTATACCGGTTTGAGTTTTTGGGGCCTTGTTTAAGCGGTTTTGTCCCACCCCATTGAACTTGGACGCAACAACCACGTAGTTACTCCAATCTTGATGAAATTTTTCTAAGACATTCATTAAAGATTGAGAGTTCATGTGCATCTATAGTCTTCCAAATATGACATTTATGACGTGTTTGTGACCATCTAAATATTAAAAATCCGAAAAATCTACGTACCTTATAATTCATTTCGGCCATTACACCTAGAAGCAACATTGGATTTACATGGGGTTTTCTGCGCTGAATTGAGGATTAAATTCTGCGTATGGTACATCATGACATGTGCCGTTGATTCTGCCGCTCTCGCCAGCAACGCTGAAACAGCCCCAATTGTCGTCACCATCTTCATCCGTCACTCCAACGTACCAGGGTGAACCCAGAAAGCTAATACTTGATACATATTACTCTCCCGTGGTGGTCTATATATAAATATAAAAACAAGTCAGATTGAATCAAGTCGGATTTTTCTGTAGTACGGCTCAATATACTTACTCTCCGTTATTTTCATTTATCAGGACCCGGTACGAAACTTGGACATGCGTCAAGATTACATATTATACTTAATCAGCTATCACACATCGAACAAAGCATCATGGACAGTGTAATTATCTGGTTGAGTGAAAATACAAATACGAATGTTCAATTGCAAATAAATGATCTAAATATGACAAGGATATTTGGGGTAGCAAAAAGCAAATACTCGCAGCTATCAATTCCAGTTATATCGCACAATGGTGAATTCATTTACACCTGAATGAGGTATTGACGCATAGGGGCGCAGACTGGTGTATTCTGTTTAAAATTAAAAATTTGACAATTGACAATTCATGGTACTAGGAGTCCTGTAGAAATTCCCCAGAAATACACATTTGTTTTCATCCTTCCGACGGACGGCGGTTTCTTAAGCAAAGAAAATGTTTGCCGATAACGTTTTAGTAAATTGTATCCAGGAAATCAACATCATAATACGGATATTTATGTACAGCATATATTCGGCCTCTAACACTGCATACTTTATTGGAGCATAATAAATTTAACGCCAAAACGTACATTTAGCTAGACATCGCCAGAATTGTCTTCACAGGTTTCTTATGCTTAAATAATACGGTTACGCAAATCTTGGGTCCTGGGTACAATCCAAACCGCGATTATCTTGAATAATATGAGAATGCATAATTTCAGATAATCTTTAAATAATCCTTCAAAAATGCGTTTATTGTCAGCACCTTCCTGTCATTACATAATTTGCGATACAATAAAAATCAGCGCGCATCAATTGACCTCTGCACATGCACACATGGATGCAAATGATTACTCAAAATGCTTGCAGGTTGAGAGAACATTGTGACAGGCCCACTGGGTGTTGTAAGAGTATGTTAATTTTCTTCTTGTGTTCACTCGGCAACCGAGCACAAACATGTTATGTTCATGATTTTCGAGTATACATAATTGAAACGAGAATTTTCTGACGTTTTCCTCAAACGTGTCATTTTTGAATAAGATTGACTAGCGTAATGAACATTTATGACAACAGTTTGTGTCCACATACTTTTATCACTTTATTCACGACCAAACAAGCTATTGGCAAATATTAGCGTGACATTGTTGATAATAGTGAACTATTATATCAAGCATCCTGAAGGGTAAAAGGTTAGTTAACCTAATTTTCGACGAACAACGCAGTCCTTTCAACCATTATATCCACCTGGATCTAAGTATTTATATAAATGGAGATGTAAAGTAGGTTTCAGTAGTTTAGTTTGTTGACGAGCATCAACAGACACAATCCAACGAAATTTATAGTCATCATGAAAAGTTGCATAATTCTGATCGCCTGCCACATCGCACTTTTGAGTGTGGTTTCCGCAATTCCAAACCCAATACAAGATTTTGCAAGCTACTCGACATGGCTAAACAGAAATAACCTGGATCCTTCACCACTTGTTGCTGGCCCCAATCATTTCCAGACAAACGATTCCATCACAAATTTGGATTGTTTCATAAGGTAATATATATGAGATAATACATTAATATCCTTTGATGCATTCCTATGATAATCGAGTATTGTCTTTTTGAGCAGTAATCATGGCGTACGCGGTTACTCCGAGCAATTCAAAAACGTCAGGGTAGCAGCACCGGGTTATTGGTTTACGATCTCTTGGTTCAATACCGGCAACATCACCTTTTTCGGGGACTACAAAGCGAACGGAACTTTGTTCCCAAATGATGCCAACATTCCAGTAGTTGCACAAGGACGTTGGAGAATCAGTGTACCGTATATTGAGTCATCTCTCTTCACAATATTCTTTAATCTTGCCGAGACAGGTTATCTTGACGTCATTAATTGGCAACTTGTCCCCATAAATCTTGCAATGCATCCCATAGAAGTATACTTTGAAAACTTGTGGGATCGTGAAGATGCGGCAGGATACGAAGACCTCATAAAACTGTCAATGATGGATGGATTTCAGGAGTGTCTAAATGATGATCTGTATGAATCGAAAGACCATCCAATAAGAACCAACTATTTGCAGTTCTGGAGGGAAATATTATCCGTAAGTTAATTTATAATTACACAATAAATTATGTTCATACATCAATGAACGCAGTAGGGTTGTACTGACGAAGCGCATTTTGATTTTCAGGTCACAACGTTTTCCGATATTATTGGCTTTACAACCCCATCTCCTTCAAGGATAGTTGGGAATTCTGAATGATTTGATTACTGGAGCCACATAATGCACTTTGAAATACATCACGTAATTGTGAATAATTTTGCTTGGTTTGATGCTTGGCTAATAAATTCAAAACTATCATATATCCCAAATCACGGTTTACTTCAAAAACATGAATTTCAATTGAACTTTCCTCTTTTTATCAGTTTAACTATCTCTATTTATTGTATAAACATACATTGTGGCACAAGCTTTCAGTGCGCTTTTGTCATTCAACAACTATTAATATAATTTAAGTTAGGGATACTTACTTTAAACAACTCTACCATAAATGATTGCATATGCATTTTATTTAATAATAATCAGTTTCGGCACATTTTCCTTGACTGGACTAATGTTCCAGCCTACATGATCCTGCTGATAATTTTAATTAATTTTACTTTATTTAATCAACAAGTTTGTTTTTCAGTTTGATTTGGTGTAAAGGTTGTGAAATTATTCCATGGTTTGTTTCCTTGAAACATGGTTTTATCATGTATCCACTCAGCCGTCACGCACAAAATTAAACGATAAAGAAATAAAGCACCATCAGTTTTGATTCACATTCATACACATAATTTTTTAAAACTAAATTATTGACCGTAATTTAAATTGTTTTACATGCAACGACACTTTATTTCTTTGCATATGCTACTGATACCCCAAAACCATAACTGACTGTCTGTTCGTAATGAAGATGTATAAGTATACTTTTCCTGCCCACTCAATGTTACTTGAAATCTCATGAGCTACTTCTGCCATGCTGTGTTCCTCTGGTAATCTTCTGATTATATTATGTTGTATTATTTGTTGACCGGCGCAGCAGAAAACAGCGTGATATTGCATTTGCATTCCAGATATCTTTCCAGTTTTGTTCGTTTCTTCTGGACTCGCTTGCCTCAGTATCAAGCTGTTGGTGGCTGAGCAAAGTCGTATCTGTGGCTCCATATCCGTCCATTCGTTGCGTTCCAGGTTAATATTCGAATCGTGTTCTTTTCTCGGTAAAACGTTTCATACTTATTTTTTAAGAACATTGTAGGGTAATAAGCTTTTTCACATACAGAATCATCTCCTCATATATACATAGGAAAATGTTAATATCTAAATGCCTTTGGATTGAACTTTTGCTTTCCATCGTATAATTATAGCCTAAAATGGAAAGATAAAATTCGGGTGTATTAAACGAAGTATTTGTGAAATCTGAAACGTCAATATTTTGAACTCAAGAATTTATTTATCTAGTATTTGCTCTGTGTATAAACTTCTTACACAACCAACTTGTACAAAAAAGCCGTCTCAGCGATCTGTTCAATTATTTTATAGCCGAACATGACACACTTCAACATGGATACTACTTATCTGTACTTATTTAGAAACCTTTTAGAGATGCAATAAATTTCAAAAGGTGTTAAACAATCACACAATATCGGTCTATGAGGTGATTTCTGTTGCCAAAATAAATAACTCGTTATAACTGTAATGATAAAATCCCATTCTTTCTCATTTTACTAAATTTCCGTAACAAGTTATGAACACGAAAAATATCACTCTTTGTCAATGCACTCTAATACACAGAATGCTCCCACAAGCACAATATATAAATGCTCTGTTTACTAAACTTATGAATTTGATCTCATGTTCCATAAATATTTACATCCTTGCACGTCCCATGAATTTTAATTTTGGATATATATTTACCACAGTTCTTAAATGAAAAATGATATTGCAGAATCCATCTCGGATTTAACTCAGTACATATTATGCGCCGCAAGCCCTTCAACCTGTCTCAATTTTGTTGTTCCGCAAGATGAATAAACAAGAAATATCGCCAAAATGGTTCAAAGTAAGTTATATTGTCAATTGATCATTGCATTGATCTATTAAGTTAGTCATACTGAAATTAGAGCATTTCATTTCTTACACTGCTTTTGTGCTTCCTGCAATAACTTCTAGTTACTTTGTCATCCTCTGTTACATCAGGTACTCAACTTCAACAAGATAACGACGAGTTTATTTCACAATCACCATTGTACTTTTCTTAAAGATTGAGGATGGCTGAATATGAAATTTCTCTTGTGCAATTTCCATACATTTTTTTGATCAATTTTCCGGCTAGTTAATGCAAGCATTCAATCAATTCCAACTCCGCTAGAAAATTATTACCTGCATATTGTGCAGAAAACTGGGTACAGTAGTGAGATGGATCTATTTATATTTTCAGATAAGTTTTCTTTGAGCACAATCAATGTTGATTTACATATTTAATTAAAATCCTATTTGACCATAGGCCATTGATCACTTTTTGGCAAATGCGTAGACCATTAATCCTATTTTTAACAATTCCCCTTTCAAGCACCCATTATGATTTGCATTTCACTTCGTAACTATGTATACTGACTTTGCTTGTCAATTACGCATTGCGTTCGGAATAATTTCATTGAGCTTGATGCGAAACGGCAATTGTTCGTGCGTAATTTTATGGATTTCCATGAAGTTTTAGTAGAATAAATGAGGATACGAGAGAGTCATATACAATACTTTCCCTGACAGTTTAAGTTCACCTGGGCATAAATGTAAAAATATTTCGGCTTTAAAGATGACCTGTTGACAATATATACATTCATCGAAAGGTGTGTAGACAGAACGTCGTCGACGTTGTACCAGATGTCTACAAACTTGAAAGTTAACTAGTAAATACAAAACCTCATGGTTTTGATTAATGTTCAATTCAACGTGTAATTATTGTTTGGTTTTAACGTTTGAACCAGCCCAATGTTGGCAACTATTCCACATTACATTTGTTGACCAGGGAAGTAAATGCTACTTTAATATGAGGGCATTTACAAAGTATATTATCACCAAAAATTTCTGACCTTCATTGTTTTCTGACTGCATTTGTTTTTTCAAAGACAATTCGTTGAACAAACATTTTATAACATGTTAAATGGGATCATAAGGGGTACAGAGTGTTTACATGCGAGACTCGAGCTTTCGAAATTTATTGATTTTATTATTCATGACCAACAAAGATTGTTTTTTATTCTTAAAGATTAGAGATATGATATAAATGCGGATAAAAATAAAAGCTGAGGGAAGGACGTAACCCAATCGACGCTGTTATAACTTCAATGGCAAGATAGAGGCGTTTGTAATAAATGCATGAACAAGGGAAATTGCTTATCGTGATATTAAAAACAAAAATTCAACACTCCTTTTGGAAATGCACAGCCCCCATAACTTTTCCATTTTAATTCCTGACATTCTACTATGCATGACGCAAAACGAAAGCCTGTACTTTTCCTCACTCGTTCAATTTTTCCTGAAAACGTTAACTCCGATCATTGATTGCCTTACAAGTTGAAAGTCTGTCGTGCTCTTTCATCAGGAAGAGCTCTCATCAGTTTGTTCAAATTTGTGGGGTGAAGTGACTATTCCTGACATATTCGTATTCCTATATATCGAAGTTAGAAACGTAGGTGTTGCGTACCAATTTGGTTTAGTTGAAGACTGTTTTCATCTTTTTTATACCATGATTTTAGGAGAAATTGACTCATTACCAGATCAGGGAATTTTAGTTTCTACAAGTGCAAGAACATAAACAGTTGACAAAGTGTATAGCACAGAGGCATGTATAGAAACCATATTCCTAAAAGTCAACAAGGCCGTCATTATATGCGCTTGCCAGTGTCATATGAATTCAATTTCTGTTATTCGGTACGTTATTTTAGGGTTTCATTCCATTAACAATGTATCTATATGAAGGGTGGTTAATACTTAAATTCAATTGGATTGTTCTTGCTTTCCATGGTTCAATTATCAACCAAACTGGCCCAACAAAAATGCGGTATCAATGTCGGAGCATTTCGAAATATCTCAAACGTTAATAAATAAAAATTAATTATATTGACTATGTGTTCACTGTATAAGCTCAATATTATTTAACGTGTGAAGATAAATCCCGTCATCCAAATTTGGATGACAGGATACAAATCTCTAAATCAATTGATGAATTAAAACATTTCTAAATTTAATAGTAAATACTCAACACAAAAAGAGAGACCACCTATTCTCATTAGAAATTTTTCAAGCAGTACAATAGATTCCAAACGGCGTTAACTATCACAAAACACTGAACTAGAAAACGATCATATAACTATAATCAAAACGTTTACTCGGTCACGCCAGACCCCGCCACCCGGTTCACGGATGGGAGCAGGGTAGAATCTTTATCATTAAAATCTGTCATTTCAAACAAAGGCATCAGTTAATTGATAAATACTACTTAAAACCAGGCCAAGATTTTGTCAAATGCATGTTAAGCTCATGCGGGACGCGGGCGTTCATAATTTTCGCTTTTTCATTAATCCCGCTTCCAGTGATCACCGTGCCAAAATTGCATTCATTTTGTGATCAAAATTCTCCAAAGCCGTGCACCCCCTTTCGAATCTGGTATATAATTCAACCCCTCACTTTCAGATCCGTGATCTACGCAAGAAGTTACCCCTGTACACAAATCTTGGTGAAATTCTACCGTGTGACTTTTCGGCGTAGTGATTATAAGGTATCTTGATAATAAATATAAACCTCTTGATAAAATTAAAGTTTTCCTCGTTTTGCCAATTTTGCGTCAGGAATTATCAACAACAAAACTTTAGCGCTTTGCAAAATCACTAATTCCATATGCTCTCATATACACTATTTTTTAGTCATCAGTTTATTAACAATTTGCGATGATCGTAATTATTTGCACACTGCATGTCCCATGAATACGTATTCTGGATATTTGTCTGTAGTTCTTGAAAAATATTGAAAACATACTCTTCTACAGACATAATTAAACATACATTGCACTTTTTCTGCCTTGGTCCCTACCACCTATATACATTTTATACTCGCGTATGTTACATAAACATGTAGTGCCCCCAAATTGGTGCAATGTCGAGAATTGATCATTACGTTGGTCTATAAAATAAAGTAATAAGAAACTGAGTGTACCATCGATTTGATTTGTAGGCGAACATGACATGAACAAATTGCACAAGAAGTAAATTCAATAAACAGGAGGATAACGAGAAGCTACATATGATGTCAAATTTATGTTGTAATTTTTTGTCTACCGGCGAGACGGTCTTGGATAATTTCCTATTTCACTATCATGCTGCGTTATCATCATCGCATTATTATTATTTTCGAGAAAGTCTTTCATTTCGAGGCCAGAATTTTGATGACAGATCATGCAGGGAGCGTTACGTTAAGTAAATGCCAGGCTGACAAACTTCTCAATTAAAATGGGATTGATGACGATTATGTTTTCAAACATAGTGCGGTTATTCTGCTGAATAAAAGTAGGTACAAAACAAGAAATCTGCTTTCTTATCGTAAACGAATTTTACGATAAGCTGACCAGCGCATCTTATACAAAGCAATACATTGGCATCATACCCAGGATACCTTAATGGTAGTAAACCTTCAGTCAGTCTGTATTGTTTATAAACGTCGCCAAATGAGTTCATTAGTACGGACATTTTGCTGAAGCAACCGAAGGTGATTTGAAAAGTATTTTTGTGTGATTAGGAATGCCGCGGTTACGGTTTCGGTTACTATCCGAAGATCGTTTCGTTTTCAAATTGAAACCGGACGGGTAAACGTATGCCATTACCGTTTTAACCGTAAAATCGAAAACGAAACCGATATTCGGTTAATATTCATTGAATATTGTTTACTTAGATAAATGATAGGCCAAAAACTAACCAAACATAAATTCGTCCAGCATTTTAAACACATCAGCATTCGAATACGATCAGCTGACATACGTTGCCTATCATCTGTTAATATATCAGTTCCGGAAGAAAAGAACCAATCGACAGGTACTCCAGAACCGGCAGCAGGCAAGTAATCCTTTGCCATCCTTGATAAATTTGGGTACTCATTTTCTCTACTCTTCCACCACGAAAGAAATCCGCATCATTCTATTCCGGTTTTGACAATTGACTCCGAAACGTATTATTGAGTTTGTTGAAGATATCGTTTGGGAATGATAAAGTGCACTACAAAACTGTAAACCTGTCGTTTCCACAGGCTGATCAACGTTATCACTAATGTACGAAGAATTATACATTACTGGATAGAAGCGCATCTTCCAATTGCATTAAAAATCAACACGATAACTTTTCACTTTTGTCCATTGCGGTTTTTAAGAATTCTCTCTTCAGAAACGAAAGCACCATTCTCACAATATCCTTCTGAATTCATCGTTGTTCCAAGTGATCAGAGTGAACCAGAAAATGGCTTCGTTAAAAAACGTAAGCTCTAAAATGGCCCAATGGAGAAGGGATTCATGTTAGAAATCTTACTGAAAGTAACGTATCAATATCTATAAATCAATACCAACGCAGCAATTCCATTTCATAGAAAACTCTCTGTCGCTGCCCGAAACACCAACACCTATGTTTGCGTGAGATATCTAAAGTACCAGAAAACGTAATATGGTCGTTAAAGATCCATGCGAATTTGACATCGGATCTGGTTAATTTTCACTATAAATAGCACCAGTGTTCCTATTATCCGCCATCGGAATACAATTTGTTGATTGTAAAACAATTTAGCAGTAATTTGGTTTTGCTTTCACGCACATCAGCGGTAGCAGTAATAATTTATGGGCACTTCACAGTTGCTTTGTCACACCTAATTTTACATCAGCCACTGAAATTTGAAATTATATGTAATAATATTTCTAGATCCTAATGAACTGGAGAAAGTATTTTCTCTGTCTGAAATATATTTTAGCGCAACAAATCGACATGACAAAAAGTAGAGCATCCTGGTATCAAGAAAACATATTTGCTTCATTTTCAGCTTCATTTTTTCGAGCCGAGCTAGATCAAACAAATATGAATGAATGAATTATTCAAAATACATATCTATACATTACAATGAATTTCCTTCGCAAACAACTTACTTTCTCCGGATGGAATATTTAAGGCTGCATTTACGCTACGTACACATATATTTACTTATGTTTGAGCGTACCTACTAAATTACCATTTTGCTACCCTCTTTAATTAAATTCTCATCAAAAGCGGGAAAGCTGTTAACAGTTGAGTTTTTGCTTGTAATGGTAACATGTTGTAGGATTTAGATACATAATGAATTGTCTATATCATCAGTAGAGTAGCTGTCAAAATATTAGCATATTGTAACAGTCGGGCCCCAGTCCAAACTAAACATTTCCCATGTAAGAAGAACATCACGATACATGGATAAAGTACATTAATTCTTCGAAACCCGTTAATAAAATTGCAAAACTAAAATGCCACATGTCGGTACAATTAACCTGAAAATGTATGTTTAAAGACCATCAACAAGAGTAATTAAGGATGATCGCAAAATTCAAACAAAATTATTTACTCCGGTGGTGTTTATAACTTTTTTGTCAATAAAAGGCACCTGATAGGCATACCAACTGTACATGGTGATGGGTGGTGATCTTGCAAAATACTGGTTTTCGTCCAGAAGTTCTCCCAAATTGTATAAACATCCACAACTCCATTTACAGGGTAAAATTTGAAAAATGGAAAGATACCCATTTTTCATAATTTCAGTAGCTACAAGATGCCCGTCCAGTCAAGTCAATACCACAACGTACGTGGGAGCTACACCAACTTAAGTGGAACCAGTTCAAATAAGGTCAATATTCAGTAAGCTCTCACAGGCAAAATCTTTCAGTGCTGTGATTTATTTGCATTTTGAAATTGAGATCGTGTGCCACAAATGATTACATCCGGCTTGTTCCATCATGATTTGATAGAACCATATTTTTACTCCAATTAATGAAAGAAAAATCAAAACGTAAAATCCACTAGAGCCCCAGGTCCTGAGGCTAAACTCCATAATAAAACTACATCTTCCTTCTTCCGCGTCCTTCCACCTTAGCAAATTAAAATTTCCATTACGTTGTGGAAATCTGAAGGATCCCCAAATTGCTACAGAGTAATATATGTCCAAAATTGATCACTATTATTTACGATAAAATACGTAACCATGAAATTCGAGTATCCTATCCATTTCTTGACACCATGTCACGTCATGTCATGTCAAAAAGTGAACAAGAAACCATAACTAACTAATTACCATGGTTGCTGAAAACGAAGCCGTAATTAGGAATACCATTTCGTGCGGCGCAAACAACGGCAACAACAGATACTATTAGGCTGTCCAATAAGCAAACGCTTTCTCAAAGTGATAGACTCCAGTCGTTTTTTGTTCACATGTTTAATTTAAGGGAAGATAAGTGTGCTTTGGCGTAATTGAAACCTGACGTAGTCGGATGTAAATGTCCTTCAAGGTCGCAGAGGATACGTTTGAGGTGACGATGATATGACGTCCAAATTTTCACCGGAATATCATGAAGAGTAATTTTCCCCCTATTTCACAAAAATCGACAAAATTAGTTTATTCCAATGTACACCTCTGCCCTCTGGTATATTAATACTTGACTACAAACTATATATTTTCGTTGTCATATTGTTTTTTCATTGCACTTGTAAACTATACGTATGCATATCTCATTTAAATGAAGCTGACATTCTGGCTGCTCATGAGCCGAATCCAATTTTGTTTTAAGCGAAAGTAAAACAGATGGCTGACACGCTCAACCGCAAGCGATAAGAACGTTTACACACTACGTTGAGTTTTATTTACACACTACTGGCAGCAACCGATAGGTTGCC
The DNA here is from genome assembly GCA_004115045.4 of Sinella curviseta. NCBI lineage: Eukaryota > Metazoa > Arthropoda > Collembola > Entomobryomorpha > Entomobryidae > Sinella > Sinella curviseta. The sequence goes on along the minus strand of CM023199.3, from coordinate 22,467,689 downwards.
TTTATGAATTCTTGCCTGTTGTAGTAGCTCTTATGTCAACATATAGTTTTAACATCTCGACAGATATACCTGAATATAATCCGAAGCAACTCCTACCAAAAGATAGAGATTATCGACCTATTTCACTCTTTATTTGAAAGAAGTATAGTGAATTATTTTATAGGCTGTTAAGCAATAGCAATTATCATATATGAATGACTCTTCGATGTTTGGGACATGCAAATTGTGGATGCGTGCGGCCTTGTCAGTGATTTCACTTGAATCTGAAGAGGCGCAATTGCTAACTATTTGGTCCACATATATTATATGAATTTATTTTAAATTCGGTTAATGTTACAAGAATTAACTTTGCCTAATGCATGAACAATATTGCATCCAATATGTATCCAACCAATTTTGGCCTGAAAAGTATACAGTGGGGAATGAGTGGAAAATGAAATTTAGAGGAACAGATGGGTATAGGGATTACTATGGTCATTTAATCGTTCCTTAACGAAAAGGTGCCTAAGGCATCGTCACATTAAGCAGCGTTAAGGACTTTGGCGTGTATTGGTCATTTTGCATGTAAGCCCTTGTGCCTTATGCGCACATTCGCGGCTACGCGAGTCTGCGTTTGTGTACGTTTTCTTGTGCGCCAATTTACCGGAAGACGGATTTACATCTATTGCCATTTTTTGCCTCTAAATGGAGTTTACATTTACAAGTACGTACTGTTAACTCCGCAAGACAGAAATATAGCCCTTCCGCATAGACCAGATTGCAAGCTGGTAGTATTCACTAGACTGTATATCCTGTTTTGCAGTTAGGTTCACTTTGAATGGTCACACACTAAGTGGCTGGACGCGCCGTTGTCATAACTCATGTCATAAGAAAATTAAAACAATAAATCAATAATATTGATTACATTTCGTAATGAAGGCTATATAATATTTTTGGCTTAAATTAAATGTGTCAATATGATGACATCCACTCACAAATTCCATTCATTCACAAATTATCAGATTATTCCAAATCATAAAAGTGTGTTGGGAGGCCAAATCAACAAACGGCGAATATCTAATATTTCCTATAGGCATTATGTTTGAACCCAAAATCACTACAAATGGAAACTTGTCAGCATACAATGCACAATACAATAAAAATTAATTCAGCTCGTTAACACGGAATGGGACACACATATGGCGTAACTCATGTTCACAGCACGACCAACAAATCGCATTATTCGCACAAAAAATTAATTATTATTGCAGAGAAATTCGCCTACACGCATCGAAATGATTCACCATCTGACGTACTATTCCTGAAAACGGAAGGCTTTGCAACTTTTTTTCCACATTTCGCACATAATTGGTACATGGAAGCAGATCACTAAATAGTACCCAAATCGCGAAAGAACTGCCCTTAAACATTAATAAATTAAAAAATAAGTGTATTTTTTCATAAATCGTATGTGTGCTCTGTAGCCCACAAAACTTGACCTAGAAATCCCAAATTTGGCACATTGGTGTAAAACACAATTCCCCAGAATGCGATTTTTTAGTTTTTAAGAAAAGCTAAATACAGAAAAAGTTTTGGCGGGAAAACCATTTAATTCAAAAACGGTACAAGATTTTGAATATTCGACAACGGGAGCATAATTAGGACCTAAAACTACGTTTTGTGCTTTATTTACGATATTACTAAACTTAGTAATTTGTCTAGAATTTGCAGTTAAATAAAAAAATTTGGTGCCAGAATACACTTTTGACACCAAAGTCCTACTATATCTTAGACTGCACAGCAATTATGTTAAACTTTGGTGTCAAAATTGTGTTCTGGCACCAAATTTTTTTATTTAATTGCAAATTCTAGACAAATTACTAAGTTTAGTAATATCGTAAATAAAGCGCAAAACGTAGTTTTAGGTCCTAATTATGCTCCCGTTGTCGAATATTCAAAATCTTGTACCGTTTTTGAATTAAATGGTTTTCCCGCCAAAACTTTTTCTGTATTTAGCTTTTCTTAAAAACTAAAAAATCGCATTCTGGGGAATTGTGTTTTACACCACTGTGCCAAATTTGGGATTTCTAGGTCAAGTTTTGTGGGCTACAGAGCACACATACGATTTATGAAAAAATGCCCTTATTTTTTGATTTATCAATGTTAAAGGGCTGTTCTTTCGCGATTTGGGTACTATTTAGTGATCTGCTTCCATGTACCAATTATGTGCGAAATGTGGAAAAAAAGTTGCAAAGCCTTCCGTTTTCAGGAATAGTATGTCATCTATAATTCCGTGCGTACCTATGCACAAATCTTCCGATTATTAGCTAGATGCATCTATTGTTTTGATTGAATTTATTTCATTACAGCCAAGATTACAAGTTCTGTAAGCTAAATTATAATAAATATTTTTTTAAATTCTTAGTATAATTGTCCAATTTAAAAACAATAATAAATATTCATGTCCGGGTCGTTTGAAATAAAAAATATTTGCATACTAAAATGTTCCGTGTCCGTTGCTTGCTTCCAATTTTATCATGACTATTACTTTCGTTTCCGTCCAGCAGTCCCAGGTAGAGGTCTGGACGGGCCTTTGCTAGCGATCTATAAAGGATATTAGTCCCGTATTACTGGTATTACTTTCAGTAATAAATTGGTTACTCTGTACTAGAACGTACTATATCGGGCTGAAACAAAGTACTTACAGATGCCATGGTCGTTGTAAGAATCATTGCGACGAACAGTAAAGTTATTAATGGATTTTTAAGATACATTTTCCAAACGTATTGCTATTGATGGATGATCAATGTATTCAAAAATTTAAACTCCAAAGTCGCCGTGATTGCAGGATGCCGTGCAGATCAACTTGTGTTCTCGATTGAGTTGGGGAAGTGAATGGCGAGAACGATATTTTATCGGGTAATGCAACAAAGACATTTTGTTCTTGTGATTAGCGAAGCTCCATAATCGCTTTAATTTTACGATGTGGAATTAATAGTCTCTTGATAATTTGTATTGACTGCTTCTTATTTCCGTGATAAATTTTTTTAGTCAACGTACAAAATAATGAGATTACATTGTGCGAATACTATAATAGATGCATGCATTTGTAAATTTGATCGCATTACTTCTGGCATTCCTTTGTGTCACTAAAGCTTTGCCACAAACAAATGATCCACCTGTCCAAATTACCACAATCCACTTTGCCGCAGCATCAAGACAACTTGTAATTATTTAAGGTCGCAACCTTGAATTTGTTTCTGAACGGATTCTATACTACACATATATACGCCATTGGCTAGCTACTAATCGGAATTCCAATTTCTAGTGGTCACGCTCGTTTCAAAATTTTCTAAGAGTGTCTTGCATGTGGCATATTTCATTAAACACACAATTATACAATCCTCTAATTGCATGATTTGACAATAAATTTGATGAAAATGTGATGAGAACTTGTGTTGTTGATGGAAAACGTTCAAAACTAGTGTAAGATATATGTAAATATGGTCCGTAATTATTTAATGTAAGATTTCTATGATGGGAGATGTCGTGAATAATTGAATATATCATCGTCCAAATTGGCAGGATTCCTGCAAGCAGGAAACATAATGTCCTTACTTCCACCGTTCTTAAGCATGTAGATTATTGGAAACCTGTTATTATTGAACGTCGAGAGTAACCAAGATCTGATTTAAAATGGAGGTGTAGAAAGTTAGCTAGTTGCAATAAGGAAGAAAATGCTAGAATCCTACTAATTACAGTGAACAAAAGTACATCTGCCAAACTAAAACATGAATACGGCGGTCGTGCATTCAAATCAACTTAATGATATCGGACCACAGGATTATAATTACAAAATGTTGTTCTTTTTGTGAAAACGAGCTTGGGGGAATTTAAAATCAATGATCCATCACAGAGGTAGTAAACAACGAAAGGGCCGGCACTACAATTATGTTCAGACCTGAAAATACATGTAGTGGCAAGTATCTCTCCAAAAGAAATACAAATAATTGAAAATACTCAACCACTTTGCGAGGCGTCGTTGTTAAATGAGGAGCATTATATGAGTGGAACATTTATCAGAAACTGCATTTCATTGCTTATCAAAACGCAGTCCCATAAGAATATGTTACGAGATCACATCACGTTTATACGGCTAGTTTGCTGGACTTCTGGTTGTCTTGGCAGCTCGTCAGTTTACTGGAATCATGGCAGAACACGTATGGAGAAATACCGCCATCCGAATACATTCTGGACAATTACTCGCAAGTCCAAAATTCAACTCTTGTTAGTTGCCATCATGGTAGTACAGGGGATTCAGCACTTTAGATATGCAACTGGCACAAAACCCCACAGCTCAATAGAAGCATATATGCATACCCCGCCAAGTGGGTGGTCAACCCTGGTCGGACGCTTTTTTCGAGAATTGGAGAAAACGACGCTTTTTTGAGAAAACAGGGAAGATAGTGCTTTTTGGCATCGCGAAGCGATGCCGAAAAGACTTGTACAGACGCTTTTCATAAAAAATAAAAAAACTAAACACAAATAGATTACATATTATGAAAGCTACAAAAGTCATTTTCGTCAAAAGCGTCAGTTGCTAGAAAAGCGCCAGTTGCCAGAAAAGCGTCAGTTGCCAGAAAAGCGTCAGTTGCCAGAAAAGCGTCAGTTGCCAGAAAGCGTCAGTTGCCTAAATAGCATAATTTTCCTGAAAAGTGTAATTTTCCTGAAAGGCGTGATTTTCCTGAAAAGCGTAATTTTCCTGAAACGCGTAATTTATTGAAAAGCGTAATTTTACTGAAAAGCGTAACTTTCCTGAAAAGCATAATTTTCCTGAAAAGCATAATTTTCCTGAAAGCATAAATTTCCTGAAAAGCATAATTTTCCTGAAAAGCGTAATTTTCCTGAAAAGCGTAATTTTCCTGAAAAGCGTAATTTTCCTGAAAAGCGTGATTTTCCTGAAAAGCGTAATGTTACTGAAAAGCGTTATTTTCGGGAAAGCATAATTTTCCTGAAAAGCGTAATTCTCCAAAAAACGTAATTTTCCTGAAAAGCATATATTTCCAACAAAAAGGTAATTCTCTGCAAAGCGTTATTTTCAAGAAAGTGTAGTTTTCAAGAAAGCGTAATTTTCGGGAAAGCGTAATTTTCGGGAAGGCGTAATTTTGGGGAAAGCGTAATTTTCTGGAAAGCGTAATTTTCTGGAAAGCGTAATTTTCTGGAAAGCATAATTTTCTGGAAAGCATAATTTTCTGGAAAGCATAATGTTGTGGAAAGCGTAATTTTCTGGTGCGCGTAATTTTCGGGAAAGCATAATTTTCCTGCAAAGCGTAATTCTCCGAAAAACGTAATTTTTCTGAAAAGCATATATTTCCAACAAAAAGGTAATTTTCCGCAAAGCGTTATTTTCAATAAAGTGTAGTTTTCAAGAAAGCGTAATTTTCGGGAAAGCGTAATTTTCGGGAAAGCGTAATTTTCGGGAAAGCGTAATTTTCGGGAAAGCGTAATTTTCGGGAAAGCGTAATTTTCGGGAAAGTGTAATTTTCGGGAAAGCGTAATTTTCGGGAAAGCGTAATTTTCGGGAAAGCGTAATTTTCGGGAAAGCGTAATTTTCTGGAAAGCGGTTTTCTGCAAAGCGTTATTTTCTGAAAAGAGTAATTCGCCGGAATGCGTTTTTCTGGGATGCGTTATTATTTTGAATTGCGTTATTTAGCAAGCGTAATAGCGTAATAAGACATTACTGGACGCAGCTTCCACTGTAATTAGGTACCATTCAAATCAGAGTGCTTTCACAGTGAGCAGCCTTTGATGGGAGCCGTGCTTTCACCGGTAGCTTCTTTAACTCTACGGTGATTTCACGTAGAGACGCTTCACTGTACGCTGAACTCAGTCGGTGCTGCGTTCACTGTATGGTGATTTCACTGGGGAGGGGGCACTTTCACTGTACGGTGCGCTCAGTGGGAGATGCTTTTACTGTTCGATGTCTTCAGTGGGAGCTGCTTGCAATGTAATGTGATTTCACTGGGAGCCGGTTCCACCCCAAGTTACTTTCACTCTAATCTAGTACCACGCCAAGTTGCTTTCACTCGAAACTAATTCTACCCCAAGTTGCTTTCACTGGAATCTAGTTCCACCCATGTTGCTTTCACTGGGAGAGGATTTCACCAGGCCAGGCTTTAGCGCAAGTGGTTAAACTTCCAGCGAAAGCTCCTTTCACCAACGATGCTTTCAGCAAACGCTACTTTCACCAAATGCTACTTTGACCAAACGCTACTTTCACTGAACATTGCTTTCACCAAACGCTATTTTCGCTGAACGTTGCTTTCACCAAACGCTACTTTCACTGAACGTTGTATTCACCAAACGCTACTTTCACTGAACGTTGCTTTCACCAAACGCTACTTTCACTGAACGTTGCTTTCACCAAACGCTACTTTCACCAAAAGCTACTATCACCAAACGGTACTTTCATTGAACGCTACTTTCACTGAACGTTGCTTTCACCAAACGCTACTTTCACCGAACGCTACTTTCACCGAATGCTACTTCTACCGAACGCTACTTTCACTGAACGCCACTTTCACCGAACGCTACTTTCACCAAACGCTACTTTCACTGAACGCAACTTCCACCAAAATCTACTTTCACCGAACGCCACTTTCACCGTCCGCTACTTTGACCGTACGCTAGTTAAATGTATGCTTGTTGTCTGCGCAAAGAAGACAACCAATGGCGCGCGAAGCGAAGCTTCGCGTGCCGGCTTACGACGCTTTTTGGAAAACTGGCACATGCACGCTTTTTTGCAAAAGCTTACTTGGCGGGGTATGCTGTCAACGCTTGCAAGGATGAACACGATCTTATCGTACGGTTCGTATATTGTAGCACTGTCCGTCCCAATCCTTTATGTTTTCATATATCACTTTAGTGATCCGTGTAAACCGGAAATAGTTGGATATTGGCTATTGCCACAATGCCTAAAACCTGAAGCTGAAATACAATCATTCAATGGACAAAACATGCAAGCAATTTCAAAGCTTATCATTCTCTCCCTGACATACTGGACGTGGATGGTTGGAATAAACGTTGGTTCCATTTTCCTCTGCCTTATGACGACACTTTGCCCCGTGACACTTCGTCAGTATTTGCAAATGTAATTCCAATGCCACCATTATCCATCCTTTTTTATTAATGTCAACCTTAAGTCATAAGTTTTAACACAAACTTTTTTACTTTCAGCTTTGAGCGTCTCTGCGTCCAAAAAGAATTAACATCGTGTGAAGCCGCCGTTCATTATCGAACGCTTCAAGTCATTTCAATTTACACGAACGATGTCCTAAGAATGATTCTTATTGCGATGCTGGTTACCGCCATCTTTATACAGTCAGTTGCAATGACAGTGTTGTCGAGAACAAATATGACTCCTGAAAATGTATCTCAGGTTTGTTTCTTTGTCATGGCGTACCTTGAAGGCATGCTCGTAATTAGTGTTTTGATCGGCGGCATGTCCCAAGTGTACGAGCAATCTACAGCAGCTTTTACGAAATTGAGCACCGAGCTTGCAAAATGTGCAGATCATGACAGACGGGAAATAATAATTTTTAGAAAATTTTACAAAAGTTGCTCCCACTTGAAGGTTGAATTTGGAACGATAAATTTTGTTGATCAGCTCACGCCTTTGCATTGCATTGACTTTGCAAATAATCGTACAGTAAATTTGTTACTACTTACAAGGTAAATGCAACGAACCGAACCACGCCAAACTCGGTAAAAAATTGCGTAATTATTAATTTAGGGTACTGAATTCAATTACTAAACTTTATTTCTAAAATCCCGAGTGGGCACCGAAAATGAAAATACGATTGAACATGGTCAAACTATATAGAGGACAAGTCGTTTACAACTTTTACCTCATAAAACGATTCAGGACTTTTTAATTTAAAATCGGTCACCAAATGTACAATAATTGGTTACAAACATTTGATTGACAGAATATCGGCAAATATATGAAAGCTCTAATCAAAATACTTTGAATGTCGTGATAAAGCGATCATTATGTAGAAAGAAAGGAATTAATTATAATGACTGACTTTGATATAAGCATAATGTTGTGTTAAGCCAGCACCAGACTCCTAATTCATACACGATTTATGTATCTACCGAATTCATGGTCAACCTAAATGACATGCGAGACAAGCCGTCATTTTATAACATATTTATAAACTCATATAGACATGCCTTTGGGGAAACAAACAACAGGATATGCCTGTCGAGAATATGTTCCGAGAAATTATGACTGATGACAAGATACATTAGCTTCCGAAATTGAGCATATCGCAGGTGTGCGACGCTAAATTATTGATAACCCACTTAATCTATTATAGCCATCATTAGTCACAGCATGTTGTTTCAATAGCCTGACTATTAGTCATTGATATTCCTTCCATTTAAATTTGAATTAACATGTATTATTAACAAGATATATGTATACTGAATTCGATCACGTGCAATCACAAATTATTAAAACGCTGCTTAACAGAAAAAAACCAAACACACGTGTGGATGTGCTTTAAGTCTTTGGCGAAGTTCAGTGTGACTTTGCCATGCAAACAAATTAGAGGCTGGCTTTCCTTTCGTTGTCTCTCAACCGGAAACATTAAAATAGTTTAAGGCAGGGAGAATTGCAAGCAACTTTAAAAAAATAAGTTAACCACAACATTCCACAATTGAAGTAGCCATGTTGATCGCGCAGCATTGGTTGCCTAAGTTTCTGGTCTTCTTTGACTTGTTGGGTAAATTCACCACAATCTTACATTACAAGTCCAAAGACGAAACGAAGCCAGTGTGCACAGTTTCAAATGCATCAGCTAGGCTATTCGCTTATAAGCTTGTTCTGTCCACCCTGTTCATGGTTGTTGCGTGGGTTCAACTTGCTCGCAATTGGAAAAGCCTGTCCCCTCGGGAACTTGCGTTATCCGTGTTTTTTCAGGGTGGCATGTCCTTCCACATCATATTCGGAACTCGGCTTGTCCAGAAAGGAAAGGAGATTGAGGAAGCCTTTACTGCCATGATTTGCTTCGAGAGGCGGCATAATGGTATGCATCATTTTGCAAAACAAAGTGTATAAATTTGAATCAAGTTGTCTAATGCTTGGCACATTTAATTTTGTTAAGCGGAAGACTGGACTCCGGCACAGGGAAACTTTGGACTTGGTGCTCGCGTTCATTTGTATTTGTGGCTTGGTCTGATAACATACCCGGCTGTTTCCTTCTGTCTATTTCAAATGCTTCTGTGGACCCCAGGTTTCCCATTAAATCTTGGAAGCTTCATATTTATACCGAATAGCGGAGAAATAGCGGTTGATTACCCGCTTAGCTATACTCAAGCTTGGTACTTACGTGTCATCTCCGCAGCATTCACAACTTGGATCTTTCTGTTCACATTCGCGATTTGCGTTTTACAATTCGTTCCCTATACTTTCATTCCATGCTGCTGCTTTTATAATTATTTGTCGCTGTTCCGAAGACAGGTACGTCGCTTGAGCGAAAATAACATGGATCGTCTGTTGAAAATGTGGGACGAAATACAAATCTTGGTTGTGGCTTATAACAACATTAATCAAGGCTATCTAGCGGGTGCCTCCAGCGCACTTACCTCGTTCGGCGTGATAATGAACTTGTACACGTTGGTCAAAATGCACAAGAGTTTGGGCATAGTCGAAGTCATTGTATTCACTCTGATGCTGAACGATTTCACAATTCTTACTGTGGAATGCGACGGCACTGCCAAGGGAATGGTTAACTCCAAGTCGGGGGAGTGTCTGGTGGAAATGCAATCGAATCGATTTGTTATGAAAAGCAAACTATATCGTCGCTACTTAAGATCATTTAAGGCCTTGAAAATATATATAGGATATGCCAACTTTTATGATAATTGTACTGCTTTAACACTATTGAATTTTAATATGACACAAACAGTCACTCTATTGCTGCTTTAGTGTGCATACAACGTGTCATTTTGAATACATGTAGAATGTCTATCTGAATATGTCCATAGTTTTATTATTTATGAGATTTAACTTCAGTGGCAACTCAAATGAAAATATAATAAAGGTGGCGGATGTTATGGTTAATTAATTTGGTGACAAGCATTTTTGTATATGGTTAATGCTGACAGCCAAGGTTTTAGTTTCTGGTACATATTACACGAACAACGAATTAATATTATAGTTGTTACTGAAAATAATTAGACGAATGGAAAGTTTTCACACGCCATGTCCCAGTGTTTCAACAGTGATTATAGGAAAGCAGTGTCAAATATTTCCTGGTTTTCTGGGCGTGTTTAAAAGTAAAATGTGCTGAAACCCCAACTTCGTTGTTCGATGTGATTTCGGTTGCATAATCCATGCCAACTAATACTACAGCAGATTTTGGTTTGCTTGCTCAATTTGGTGAACAAGAAGTACCGTCAAGCATTAAGCATGTCATCAGGAAGACTGCATTCATGCATAAAATATGAAACAATTACATGCTTCACAAACACAGCATGTGCACATCCATACGTGAATGTCCACAAAACTGCGCCGTAATGTGGCGAGCAAGCCACCAGCAACACCGTTATGTTGGCCATGACATCTGCACCACGGCCCCAGTACCATGATGTGGATGTCTGGGAGTAGCTACCAACTTTTAAACGATCTTCTCGTTCCTGCCAAACGGCCTGTTCATCAATCAACAACAGAAAAAGTAGGACGGGCGACCAACAGTTTGGCTCAAGAGACCACCAAAGCAACATTATTAAATTTTCATTTTAGCCAACTCAAGTCTGTAGAGTTACACTTTTCATTTTTGATAAAATACCTACATTATTTTCCTTTGCTGTGAACAAAGAAACAAGTCATTTAAAAATTAAATAAAACTACAATTGACTTTGTAATTATCCGGAACTGTGTGTGGATTGATTTGGTAGAAGAGTAAGCGAACCGACACTGAGCATAAATTTATTTAATTGATTTTATCTTTTAATTTGCTGAGGAGACAACCACCCACGCATGGTTATCATCATCACCCGTGTGAAGAAACGCATCCACCTCCATAAAAAAACAACAGCAAAAGTTACCTGAGCTAGCCACCAACATCAGCATTAAAATATCATCAGTTTCTCCCATCAACATCATCCTTTACGTTAAAGTAGCATTCTTTGCGTTTCAGTAATTATGTCTTCAAAATACAAAATATTTATACACGAACAACCGAAATTAAATTGCCGATAGGAAGTAAAGGAAAATTGCCGATGCAAAGGAAAATTAACTTCTTTGTCATTTTCATTCAATCGACTAATTTTATAAATAAATCTCTATATTTAGTTCATTGATGCACAAATGCATTCATATATCCATAAATATGTATTGTTTAAATTTTGTGCCATGTTAAAAAGATGTAAAAATCACTTCATCACTGGTGTCAGCCAAATTACATAACAAATGCAATGGTCCAAAAGTTCATTGTTGGCTGACATTTTACTCGTTTCCTGTATTTTAAATAAAGGATTAAAAAATGCTACCCGTCACTACATCGGCGGCTTCAATCGTACATTTAATGTCAACATTACGTATTCGTAATTGAAATAAAACTCAAGTTTGTTATGTCGTGTTGACAAAAAATATGAAAATGCACAAACTCTGAAATATAATTTAATAACATCGTTAATTCAGATTTAAAAAACTGTATGTTCTACAAGTCATATATCCTGTTAATGTGCCATGGCTACTGTATACACGAACAATCACTTTCAATTATGTTTCCCTGTGACAAGAACATATATTTGTGTGATGAAAGGGTTGCTAATAGTAAACATTGGTATATGGTCATTATCCGAGGAGGGACAGATGCCGGTACAGTTGCTGATTAATAAGAGATAGGTTTGTACAGAGATGCCCCTTTTCTGTAAACTCACACAAATTGTTTGTCGTTTCTCAATTACGATCGACGACATTGAGGACGCATCATTGCAAACACACACTCTAAACTTCATAAACTGTTTATAAGAAGGCAACAAGCTAGGTAAGGTCAACTCTTGCATGACGAGAGTAGATTACTATTTTATTTTATAGACTTTTCCAAAATTTTCTCAGACAGTCATATTCATTTTCAATAACAATTTTTGATTTCGAAATTCCTCTTTCCCAGGTTGCTAATGCATGTTAAACCTAAATAAGCATGCTTTTTGTTCTGTAAAGCATTTTGTGGTTACTTTCCCTTTTCTAATTGTCTCCCTCTGTTGAAAATTTAAGGTACATAAATTATAAGTTGATGGATGACAAAATTCTGAACAATTTATGAAGAAAAACTTCCCCTATGCAATTACTTAAAGTCAATGCGCATATTTTCGTGACATAGTTCATATTATCTTCACACAGATTACAAGAGTCAACAGTTGGATTGACATAAGCCTGTGTGATCAAACAACGAGAACAGAATATCCGCTCATAAGTAGATGGAGAACACGTAATGCTACTTGAAGCACGCACATCCACTGGTATAAATGAAATAGCGACAATTCCTTTCTCTTCGTTTGATGCCAAAAACCTTACGTCAATCCGGCCGTATTTTAATTACAGCTTACCAGTTGATTGTTGATACAAAATATATTAATTTGGCTTCATTACATGGAGCAAATGTCAATGAACGAGCCCCAACACTCAAGTTCGAAATACATTCCGAATGATTGTGGTCCACAATGCTTAAGGCTTAAGGTCCATTAAGGCTTAATGAATAAAGATTCAGTTCCACTTTGCCGCAAAGTAATAAATGCAATTTGAAACAACGCTAATGTGATAATGAAATGCTCAAAAATCCATGATGCTAATGTAGAAGTTCGACGACTGCTTTTGTAAAGTGTTGCAAATTTACTGGTTCTACGAAGAAAGATTTGCAGATTCCCTGTTTTGTGTGTGCACAAAATGAATTGTCATTCGTGTTATGCATTCATCATTCATATATGATTCTATTCGTTTTATGTCCACATCAACACACGAACTTGTCAGTTTGCAGGAAACAATACGCAGTAAAACCGAAATAAATTCAGCTCGTTAATACGGAATGCGAAATTCATGATGTAATACGAACTACTAATATTAGTAGAATATAGTTAATTAATATGTTCACAATATGACAAAGAAGTCAAATTAGTTTCACAAAATTATAACTACAGCAAAATTGGCCAACGCGCATTGAGATGAAAGAATCTGCAATGAAAATTTCCTTGCTGCGTTATCAGCGTACAATTGACAGATCTTTGGTAACATTGAACATGTTCTATTTAAATCGAAATTAAAACATCTTCGTGAGCCAAATTATATAAAAGTGAAGAATCTGTCTTAAATTGTAGTAATAAATATCAATTTAAACACAATAATAATTATGATGGGGTCAATTGATTGCCCTTTGAAGAAAGAAAATACTTATAAATACGCTAAATGCTCCATTTCCTTTCCTTGATTCCTGTTTGATCCTTGGGTAGAGTAATATTATTTTCATTTCCGTCCAACAGTCCCAGGTAGGGGTCAAGGCGGACCTCTACTAGCGATCCATCAAGGGTAGTAGTCGAATTTCACTTGTTTTATTTTAAATAAATCGGTTACCACCATAGACTAATAAAAAATACACGCATAGACGGGTCATCTGTGCATAATTTTTGTGCTTCAGTACCGAATTCAGTACCGAAAACCAACCAACCAGATTGCTGGCTGGTGTGACGTCATGACCACAACACACGACTGTTGGCTGACAGAACGTACCATATGAGCATGCTCACGTTGTTTACTCACAAGTATTCTTACCTTCTTGTTCATCGCAGATGCTTATGAAAATTGGCATTTCTATGTAATTTTATGCGCTGATTACGAATTCGAGAACCAAATTCCCAAAAAAGTCCATATCGGCTTATAAATGGGACGTTACTATGCTGGTTTCTGGTCATGTTCTCACTTTGGTCGGTCGTAGTAGCTACATTATGCAAAATCGATATGTGATTGTTTTGTGAAATTTGTTCCATGATTAATGCTCTACCCGAATCGACAATAAAAACTTCACATTTTCGTTCCCCGACCAGGAACCTTGCTTCCACATTCCATCAGCTACAACGAACTGACACTAACTTTTCATTGTCAATGTTTTATCTATACCTGGAGTTGTTCCAATGTGCCGATTGTGATAAAATTATATTTGCAAATTTCTGTGACTACCATTTAAAACATAACTAGCTAATACGTACACCAACATAGCCTGGCTATGATAGCCACGTCCCATGTATAAGCCGATATGGCATTTTTTGGGAATTTGGTTCTCAAATTCGTAATCAGCGCATAAAATTACATGGAAATACCAATTTTCGTAAACATCTGCGGTGAACAAGAAGGTACGTTTACTTGTCAGCTTCTCTTGGACAGAAAAATTAAGCCAGTATGTCCCGTCTATGTGTGTATGTTTTTATTCGTCTATGGGTTACCACTATTATTATATCATGTTAAGGTAAGGCAACTTACCGATGAAGAAACCTTGTAAGAAACATTGCAACGAGCAATACAATTTTAAAGGGCTTTTTAAGATAAATGATCCCAACGTACTTGCTATGAATAAACGATCAATGAATTGAATAATTTCAACTTTTGCGTGAAAGTGATCGCAGGACACTGTGCTGATCAACTTGTGTTCCCGACTGGGACGGGAAAATTAATGACAATATGAAAAATTATTGAATTATAAACCAAAGACATTTTTTGTTCTTTTTATTAACGAAGCAACAACATCGCATTAATTTTACGATGTGTAATTAAGTAATAGTGTCTTCATAATCTGTATTGATTGTTCTTCTATGATAAAATGCGTAGCCGCTACTCAAAATGTTGAGATTACATTATAAGGATACACCCAAAGATACAACATTCAACGTAAAATATCCGCTAGTTTATTAGAAACAGCAGAAACATAAAAGATTGGTTGTAGAAAGTCGAGGCAAATTTACAGATATTTAAAAACATTAACACCAAAATATTGTAAAAGTTTTTAAATAAATTTGCCTCGACCTACCGCCGTCAGAATTAACTTGTGCAATTTCAATTATTAAATACATGCAAGGTTCATTTTCCCCTCTGAATCTCAGGGTTTCATTTTACAGTTTGTAAAT